>JAXQQM020087325.1:0-31032 GCA_034641835.2 Pinus albicaulis
AATTGTCACATGCGGAAAATATATAGAAGCAATCGCACATCAAATCAATCACACATTAACTCGGTATGTATGGGGAAAGCCTATAGCTGAAAACCCCCCAGCTATTGTGTATATTATAATGGAGAAATCATGTAACAATCATAGTACAAAAACTCTTCACAAGCTCTCATGCACTACCTCCCATGCTACACACTATCAAGCTAGATCTAGCAAATCACTTGCTCCAATCCTTAGCCACTTGATAGCCAGCCTTGATTGCGTATTTCAAAGCTATGGGATGGCCTCTTTATATAGATAAACCACCAGCCTAAACTTTGCAATACTCATAGCTTACTCCACCTATCTATGTGTTGCAAATAGCAACAGTATAGTTACAACTGATAGCTAACTCTACCCTTTCATCTATCTCTTTCACTGGTCTTCACTGAACTGATCATGCATTGTAGTGAACTGAAGTGTTCTTGAGTTGACTAATGAGTTAATATTTAGTAAATTAAATATTATTTAATTTACTCCACTCATATCTAATTGATTAGCTAGTTAACTAATCTCAACTAGTTCAACTAAAACAAATAGAACACAACTCCACTATTTGTCCCGTTAACTCCTCCAAAACTTCTGCCACTGAAGTCTAACTGAAGCCAACCATGCAAGATGCCATCAAACCCTAGGAACCACGTGATTCCTTGTGTCAATTGCATGAGCCACCTCCATGACTCAAACTGAAGTGCGCCAAGAGAGTAAACTGCTATTTATAGTCAAAATATTATTAAGGGTAAATAATATTTGACTTCCATATTTTTAGGAGATCAGTCTAAAAATAGCCCGGGTCCTAAAAATAAGGGTCTCATCTATTTTTACCGACATGTAGCATACTTTAAGAATCTCCAAGTAGAATTCCCAAATTATGCTCCGTATGTCTAAAAATAGACATAGTCTAAAAATAGACTTTGCGCCAGAATTTGCCTGCGGGGCCACTTAGTGAAGGCGACTTCATTTCACTAAGCTCCATCATCTTGCTGCATTCTCAACACTCCCTCTCAGCAAGATATGGATTATCTGCAACCCCTATCCTGCCTCTGTGGAATTCGAACTTGCTCCTGGTGAGCGCCTTCGTCAGGATGTCGGCATCCTGATCCTCAGTGGGAACATATGAAAGCATCATGATTCTCCGCTGAACACAATCTCTGATGTGATGGTACCTGATGTCGATATGTTTGGACCTATCATGAAATACTGGATTAGCCGAGAGCTTGATGCAGCTCTGGTTATCACAGTAGATCACTGTAGGCTCCAAATGCAACCTGAACAAAACTGCGAGGATCTTCCTCATCCAAATAGCCTCACATGCAGCCAAGCTTGCTGCCATGTACTCGGCCTCTGCTGAACTGAGTGCCACGGATCTCTGCTTCCTGCTGTACCAGGAAACTGCTGTCGACCCAATGCTGAAAACTCCTCGAGAAGTGCTCTTCCGGTCTGTTGGGCTCCCTGCCCAATCTGCATCAGTGAAACCAGAAAGCTTCACTCCATCCTCCTGTCTGTACCATAGACCATATCCCGATGTGCCTCTGATATAGCGCAATACATGCTTGCCCGCCTTCCAAAAGAGCTTGTTAGGCTTAACCATAGCTTGCGAAAGCTGGTTAACTGCATAGCATATATCGGGTCGAGTATTGACCAGATACATCAACGACCCCACCAACTGTCGATAGACAGTGGCATCCACTACCTCCTCCGAAGTAGCATCTCCCTTCCTCCAACCTCAAGGAAGAGGGGTATCAACAGGCTTGCAGCCTTGCATGTTGAACCTCTCCAGAATCTCCCGGGCATACTTGCCCTGAGAAACAAACAGTCCTCCACTGCGCTGCCAAATCTCCAATCCCAGGAAATAATGAAGGATGCCCAGGTCCTTCATCTCAAACTCTCGTGCAAGATCCTCCTTGCATGAAAGTATCAACTGCTCGTCGCCGGTCAAAATCAGATCATCTACATACAGTACGATGATCAACAGCTTCCCCTCCACCACAATCTGGTACAGGTTTGGATCCGCCTCACTCTTGGAGAATCCAAGCCGGGTGAAGTAGCTGTCTATCCGAGTGTACCAAGCACGAGGTGCTTGCTTCAGCCCGTACAGTGCTCTCTTGAGTCGGCACACATGCGACTCACTGCTGAAGATCTCAAAACCTTCAGGCTGCTCTATGTACACCTCTTCCTCAATAGCTCCATTGAGGAACGCAGTCTTCACATCCATCTGATGAATGTGCCACCCCATCTGCGCTGAGAGAGCAAGGATCGTCCGTATGGAAGAGTACCTTGCGACAGGTGCAAAAGTCTCCTCATAGTCAATCCCCTCGATCTGTGAGAAGCCACGGGCGACAAATCTCTCCTTGTACTTCTCCACACTCCCGTCAGCCGCCTGCTTCACCTTGTAGATCCATCGCGAACCTACAACTGATTTCCCAACCGGTCTTGGGACAATCTCCCATGCATTGTTTCTGATGATCGAATCATATTCTTCGATCATGGCATCAACCCATGCGGGTTCCTCCACGGCTTCCTCAAAAGAGGATGGCTCCGTCACAACACATTGACTCACAAGAGCCATGTATCCAGTGTACCGATCCGGTGACTGCCTCTGTCTGCGCTGTGCTGTAGGTGGTCTTACAACCTTCTCTGCATCTCGAGCCAGTCGCTCAGCTTCTGTAGTGCGCATGCGCCCTCTGATGGTTGGCGCTGCATGGGTGGTTTCTTCCACCTCCTGAACCTCCTCTTGTGGCTGATCCACATCCGGAAGCTCCTCCTTGGGAACTAACAGCTCCTCATCTGCATGCAAGTGTAGCTCCCTCTCAAGCGAACACTTCATGGCTTTCTCCTCCTGAAATTTTATATCCCGTCGCACAACAGTCTTTCGACTGTATGACAAATACACCCGGTAGTTGTGAGGTGTATCAGTGTACCCCAAAAATATTCCAACCTCAGCAGTTGGATCCAGCTTCCTTCTCGCATCCTTCTTCACATGCATGTAGACAGGAGAACCAAAAATCCACAAATGGGAAATATCAGGCCTCTTGCCAGAATAAGCCTCCTCTGGTGTACTCATGCCAAGAACCTTGTGAGGACAGCGGTTCTGCACATACACTGCTGTATTGCATGCCTCAGCCCACAAGTGAAGGGGTAGGCCCTGATCATGCAACATCGCCCGTGCAGCACCCACGATCGTTCTGTTCTTCCGCTCAGCCACCCCGTTCTGCTGTGGGTTATGGGGTGCGATGAGCTCTCTCGGAATCCCTTCTGCGCTGCAGAACTCCTTGAATTCAGCCGAGATGAATTCACCACCGTTATCACTCCTTAGAGCAATCACCTTCTTCCCCGACTCCTTCTCGACCGGTGCTTTAAACTCACAGAACTTCGCGAATGTATCGCTCTTCTTCTGCATGAAGAAGATCCAGCACTTTCGAGAGAAATCATCAACAAAGATCACATAATACCTGTGCTTTGTTGTCGAAGCAACTGAGAAAGGACCACACACGTATGTGTGAACTCTCTCAAGGATCGTCGTGGCGCGACTATCCTTCTCGTGAAAGGTGGCTTTCACATACTTCCCTAAAGTACACCCCTTGCACTGATCTGACTGCGCAAGGGTGCCCTTGGGAAGTCCAGTAGAAATCTGCTGCAGAATCTTCAAAGCTCCATGGTGAAGATGGCCCAATCTCCTGTGCCATAGTTCGCCCTCATCATCCCGGCTCACCACTTCTCCCGCCTTGCATGCCATAGCTGCGCAGTCATCTACCTGCAACTGATAAAGGTTCTGAGTTCGAACCCCTATCTTTCGGGTCTCTCCAGTAGTCTTACTGCGCAGGAAGGCTTTTCCTTCGCTGAAGACCACATCATAACCCTTATCCTCCAACATCTCTACTGAAATCAGGTTCTTCTTCAATCCAGGTACATGCATGACATCCTTTAAGACAAAGGGTTTACCAGACTCCCTCTGAAAGGGATCTCAGTCACCGTCTGAGTGCTGCTACATCTCTGATCATCGCCCATCTCGATGTGCATACCCAAATTAGGGTCCTCCAGGATACGAGAACAACTCGATCTCCGATCATATGAAATGGCCTTTTGACTGTCCAAAGTCACAAGTCGGCATACTTGAAGCCCCAGCATACGATCGGTGAAACTTTGGCAGCCACCCCCACACTTCCCAGTTCATCTCTGCCTTGAGTGAACTTCGTGAGGTATTTAGCGATACTGTCGCCCTTCTCCATCTTGATGTTCCTGAGCTTGTCTTTGAGCGCCAGCTTCCTTTGGTCACTCTTACTCCGGAATAGATCCGTCAAAGCTTTCCACATTAAATATGGAGTAGCCTTTCCATGCAGGCTGGATACAATATGATCCTTGACGCCCTCCAACAGGATCCTTCGACATTTCGCGATCTTCTTTTGCCATGCATCGACCAGAGCTGCATCAGTGGGCTTTGGGACATCCGCATCCACGAACTCCTTGAGACCATTATCTTCTAACACTGCTTCCATTCGATCTTTCCATGCAACATAGTTCGAACTGCCTTCAAGAGCATATTCGAGTCGCAAACCATTGAAAGAAGACATCTTTCAACACCGGCACCAAGAAGAACAACCTTCTGCAAAATTCGAATTCCAACCTCAAAGCTCTATCGCTTCTGATCTATACTTGAAAACAAATTATTTCCAAATCAGAGATTGACTGCAAAGGGCATTCACCAGATCTTTCACCTTACAAAGAAGGATGAATATTCCGGAGGCTACCTGGCCCGCATGCAGACTCTGTCCGAGGAAATAAGTTTGCGATCACCGTAATAGACTTCGACAATTAACTTCGCTCCGATACCATGTAGAAATTAGCTGAATAAATCACTTATTCAATGAAGATTAACCCGATCATACATCAATTTCGAATTGCATGCATAACACATAACCCTCTTCTACAATTAATTGTCACATGCGGAAATAATATAGAAGCAATCACACATCAAATCAATCACACATTAACTCAATATGTATGGGGAAAGCCTATAGCTGAAAACCCCGCAGCTATTGTGTATATTATAATGGAGAAATCATGTAACAATCATAGTACAAAAACTCTTCACAAGCTCTCATGCACTACCTCCCCTGCTACACACTATCAAGCTAGATCTAGCAAATCACTTGCTCCAATCCTTAGCCACTTGATAGCCAACCTTGATTGCGTATTTCAAAGCTATGGGATGGCCTCTTTATATAGATAAACCACCAGCCTAAACTTTGCAATACTCATAGCTTACCCCACCTATCTATGTGTTGCAAATAGCAACAGTATAGTTACAACTGATAGCTAACTCTACCCTTTCATCTATCTCTTTCACTGGTCTTCACTGAACTGATCATGCGCTGTAGTGAACTGAAGTATTCTTGAGTTGACTAATGAATGGCCTCTTTATATAGATAAACCACCAGCCTAAACTTTGCAATACTCATAGCTTACTCCACCTATCTATGTGTTGCAAATAGCAACAGTATAGTTACAACTGATAGCTAACTCTACCCTTTCATCTATCTCTTTCAATGGTCTTCACTGAACTGATCATGCACTGTAGTGAACTGAAGTGTTCTTGAGTTGACTAATGAGTTAATATTTAGTAAATTAAATATTATTTAATTTACTCCACTCATATCTAATTGATTAGCTAGTTAACTAATCTCAACTAGTTCAACTAAAACAAATAGAACACAACTCCACTATTTGTCCCGTTAACTCCTCCAAAACTTCTGCCACTGAAGTCTAACTGAAGCCAACCATGCAAGATGCCATCAAACCCTAGGAACCACGTGATTCCTTGTGTCAGTTGCATGAGCCACCTCCATGACTCAAACTGAAGTGCGCCAAGAGAGTAAACTGTTGTTTATAGTAAAAATATTATTAAGGGTAAATAATATTTGACTTCCATATTTTTAGGAGATCAGTCTAAAAATAGCCCGGGTCCTAAAAATAAGGGTCTCATCTATTTTTATCGACATGTCGCATACTTTAAGAATCTCCAAGTAGAATTCCCAAATTATGCTCCGTATGTCTAAAAATAGACATAGTCTAAAAATAGACTTTGCGCCAGAATTTGCCTGCGGGCCCACTTAGTGAAGGCGACTTCATTTCACTAAGCTCCATCATCTTGCTGCATTCTCAACAACATGTCCTCAGGAGTCTATTGTAAATTTTTTATGGAGTCGAGGGGGGTTGACCCCGCGATCTCCGGCCTGCCCACGAGGACCTCCAACCAATCCGCCTACATTTTATTTCTTAACTATACATTTTGTCGCATATAGTTATTGTTTATAAGTTTTATGGTTGAGGGGGGGGGGACCGCGAGTGGTCCCAACCCAGTGGCGGCCTCGTGTTGCAGACACATGATACATATCCAAACCCGCTGCATTAAACGTTAACCCGACGGCTATCCAAACCATTATCTCGGCGGTTTGCAATAGGTGTGGTCACATGTCGATGTGACATTAAACTACAATCTGACGGTTACATAAAAGTTGCAGTCGACGATTTGATGGGCGGCTAATCCAGTGGTAAAGGTTGCAATCACATGGTATGGTTTCTGGAAAGTTAAATGCGGTGGTTATATAAACGTTTATTCTGATGCCGACGGCTCTGATAACACCTGTCACATGGTAGGGTAAACGACGGTTATACAAAATAGTTTGCGGAACGTTGCTAACACTCTGGGTTCCAATACCACCTACGGGTTTATCCCAATGGTAACAACACAGACGGCAGGGGGTCGACATGTGACCACCTCGCCCACTTGAATTTAAACTTAACGGTTTATCCGACGGAAATTATAGCGCCAAACCTAAATTTAGGGTTTTCATTCAATTTAACTCCAGTTAAGTGCCTGTCTCCACTTTTAGTGGAGATTTTCTAGTTGTCATTGGGAAAAATGCATGGAGAGGTCAAATTTTGACCAATTTTGGTGAAACAAGAGTCTATCTAGACTAATTTGAGCATTTTGGAGCCATTGGTGCAGAGAAAACATCCATTAGAGTCGTGTAAACACATGTTATTTACAATTTTGAGCATAATGACAAAGAAGGACATGCCATGGGAGCTGGACCAACAGATGTAGCCCAGGAGGGGTAAACTGCTTCATCATGCCTACTGTGTAAAACTTATGTGTGATTGTATTTCTCTGTTATGCACTGTTGTTCAGTTTTTTTAAGGCTTATTTTCATGCTTAAAGTTCAGTAATTCATCTATGTTTCATGGTTAAAACACTCATTCCTTAAGCAAACTTATGGAGACAAATTGTACATGTTTATATTACTGAAAGGACACTTAGCACAACAGAAATAATACACTCCTTTTAGATCAAGGCCTCACTTTCTGCTCCAACATATTCTCCTCATCTCCGCTCCCTATCACACATCTAATGGCTCATGATCTACCCCGCCCCCCCCCCCCCCCCCCCCCCACCCTCCAAAGGTTAACATTGTTGGGGGGGGGGGGGGTGGGGGGGCGAAATGGCCGGTTTTGGAAACTGCCCCGGTGCTACATGCTAGCCTGCAGTGATTTCTCACCCCCCTCCATCCAATACCACATACCGAACAGGCCACACTCCAAAATCTGGTCTCCGGTTTTGCAAGTCAAACACAACATGGGTTTTTGGCGGTATAAACATAGCTATGGTATATTCAGTCTGTCCAAGAACTCACCACTAAAGAGCTAGGCATGCGCAGCACAAATGGCCGTTTCATAACGGTTAATGGGAATCATGAGAATGAGGGAGTGAAGGCTTTCAACAACAGGTGGAATCATGTGATGGAAGCCAGATTGCCCACCTCTTCACAGCTATTCCTTGCCGCCACACTTTGAAGATTCCAGGATTTGGCCTCCGTGGCCAATAATGTTGTCTCTTTTACTGTTTGATTATGATGTTTCGTTATTGAAATCTTGATTTCACCTAATTCTGTTTTGATTTTATGATTATGGGAGTGATATCTCGATGCATGGTCTATGATTTGGTTATGATATTTTGATTTTCACATGTGTGGGCCGATCATTAAAGTTGATTCGGTCGTAAACCCTCAGGGATAACTCTATATGTAGCGAGTTCAGAGATGAAAGAAAGGTTCTGAATTTTGGAGAATTTTTGCTGTATTTCTGTATGACTGTGCTCTTTATGCTCCAAGACACATATTTGGGAGAGTTGTTTTGAACATAATATGATATACATTGTTGTTTATTGGATTCCAGATGGAGTAATGAGTAGTATGTATATGTATTCTCTTGTTTATTAGTCATCTCCTGTTTATGTATAATCATCTTTCAATGTTCTGTTGCTTTGATGATTCGTGTAATGTAGCTGCCGGTGGTATGCATTTTTATTCATGAATTCGTGTATGAATAACACTCATGTGTTGAACTTGTTGTGCCCCCTTAATTTGCGCTCCACGAATCTCCATTGTTGGTCACATTCCACTCACATCCACTTACTCTGGGTTCACGGGAGACAGATTCTTAAGACTTTTAAGTCTGTCTCTCGCGGGTTCCTCCTCTGTTCCTTCCCAACACCTCTGCACATTTTGAAAGCCTCTGCTCCTTGTTTCATACTTGGCCAATTTGAAAAGCCATTGAGCCATACAACCTCCTGAGCCCTCTTGTAGTATAAGGTAATTCACATGAATTAAACTCCAAAGTCTTCATCATTCCTGAACCACCATAATAATTATCCTCTTAATCCATATTTTGTCAAAGGCACCCCTTAAAATTGTCTACATCTAACCTCTGATTTCAAGGTGTCCTAGGCATTGGTATTTTGCAACTCAAGGTTGTCTCTAGGAGCTACAACATCTTTTTGGTGTCGTTGGCGGGGATATGAATGAAGAAATATTTTCCCTCGGAGACGACATAAATTCCACCCTTCATACAGGTGAGCAAGAAGAGTTGGGAGTTGCGTATTCCTCACCTTGGCGACTCCACTGTAGAATATTCCTAATCAAAAGTAATCATGGCTTTCACCAGGCCTCACACCAGATTCAGATCCACCATCTACTCCCACCTCTAAATCAGATGGTTGTGTCAGGTTTCTTTTTGAAAAAGTATGCCCCCTTGGCCCTCTCTTAGCCTCTAAATGATATGCCACAAAACTATCTAGAGTTGTTGTCACGGTTTATAGGGGAAGATAGTATGCCCGCTCAGAGACATATTGAAAACTTATGTGCTTTTGCTGAGAATGTGAATGTAGAATGTTTAGGTGTGGTGTTAAGGCTTTTCATCCAATACTTGGATGGAGAAGCTCGAAAGTGGTTCAAGTCTCTAGCTGATAACACAGTCCACACTTGGGAAGAAATGGAGCATTTCTTCACATTGAAATGGGGAGAAAAGAGGCACCATGGATATGTTCTCACCAAGTTAAATGCTCTAAAGAAGAGACACAATGAGGATGTAACGAAATTCATAAAGAGGTTCAATAAGCTCTATAATAATCTTCTTGCTGAAATAAAGCCTCCCCAAGCAGCTGTTAAGGTGGTCTTCGTAGGATTTTTCGAACCAAAGTTTGAGTTCACCCTAAGAGAAAGAAAATCCACATCTTTGGATCAGATCCAAACTGATGCATTGGAAGTAGAAGAAAAATTTTCTTCTGCTGGTAAATTTAAGGGGAAGATAGAACATGAAGCCAGAAGAAGGAACATGGAAGAGGCTTCTACTTCAAATCAGGAGAGGGAATCACACGAGTATAAAATTGAAGAAATGAATAAGTTAATCAATTACCTTTCCAATAAGTTGATTAAGCTTGAATTGGAGGCCAAAAATTCCCCTCCTCATCCAAACCAAATGGGTCCTAACCGAGGGTTTAATCCTCAGTATCGGAAGCCCCCTCTGCAGTTGTTGCAGCGGGATAGGAAGGAACATCAAGACCACATTCAACCTCTTCTATACTTGGAGGGAGAAGTGGAGGGACAGGCTGAGGAAGTCATAGATAGTCAAGAGAATCAATTCCTCGCTTACTCTGATGATGAGGAGGGTGAACTCATCCTACAAGGGGAGAAAGAAGAGAAGGAAGTACCTCCAGAAGATCAAGATAATGAAAATTATTGCAGAGAGTTCGTGGATTTCATGCAGGCTCAACTCCACAAGAAGTATGACCTCAGGTCCTCCAGGAAGAGAACCCGAGTGCAAGAAAAAAATGAAGAGTAAATATCAAGAGAACAAACACCTCCTAGTCCTGCTAGTAAAGGGAAGAAGCCATTAGAAGAGTCAGCCCCTCATAAGGCCACTTCATCCACTTCCAGAAAGAAAGAATTTGATCCTCTCAAAAATGATAAGTCCCCATCTATAACTTTGAACTTGCCCGACCATCCTAAAGAACAGTCCAAAGAAGCTATTACAGAAAAATATCCCACAATCTTTAACCTCTAAAATTAATTAGAGAAAGTCAAGATCTCGGTTCCTCGGATTGAGATCCTGAAACAACCTTCATACAAAGCTCAAGTGTCTCGATTTATGCAGCCCCATGGTGTGAGCCCTCGACCTGACAGCCTCAATGTCCAAGAAGAATGACCCATGGTGGTTTTTGGACTGCATGTAGAGAACCAGTTCCTAGCCTATTCTGAAAAAGAGGGAGGTGAGATTACCCTCCATGAATAAGGTGAAGAGTTGGAGTGTTTCCCAGAGGACATCACTAAAAATCAACAACAGTCTAGTGCTTCGGAAACAAAGGCAGTAGATCTTAATTTTCTAGATCCACATGAACATCTTCAACAACTAGTGTTTCCTTCAGAGATTAAAGACCAATCAAAGTTTCATGATGAAGACCATCCCTCTAATTCTCTTTCAGGTTGCACCTTATCTTAATTTATAACCCTTGAAGAAAATCATAAGAGTTCTCATTCATTAATTTCTTTCTTGGATGTTAATGAAGTAGTACAACAGATTGTTACAAATCAAGTTCCTTCATTCGAAATTAACAAGAGTTTGCAGCTCCCTTGCAAGCTTCTGTGTGACAAATAGAATGATAAATAACACTTAGATCACTTGAATACCGTGGATAATGAGGAAAAACAACTGGTTCCCTTGTTGTTTGAAGAGAATCAGTTTCAACACCCAAGAAAAGCAGCAGTCTGGAATGAGGTTTGCTTTCCTGTTACAAATATTCTAGAAGATCTTATGTTGCATGTTTACCATGATCCTTTATGTTATTCTCCTGTATTCTACAGTTTACAATGGTGACTATGTATTTTCTACAATCTTCTGAAGATAACATTTCTTGACTATCAGCTATCTTCAGAAATCTCACTGCCTTCATTATCTTCATGAAACCTCTTTCACTATATTTCAATATGCCTTCTCAAAATCACCCTCGTGCTCTAAAAACTCATATTGGGCTTAAGTCCTCTCATTCTCACCTTTTTCCCCTACCCAAAGACCCACTTTCATTCCTAAAAAGCCCCATCAACCCTCACACCTTCCACACTTTCCCTCATTTCATTAAAACAATGTAAAAACTCCTTTTTACATTGTTTTAAGTAAAAGATATATGTCATTCGGGACCCTTCTTTATATATATATTAAAACTCTATTTTAATAAAGTAAAACCCGACTCTTTGTGTTTTGTAAACCCACCCCTTTAAAAATGTTAGAGCCCCTGCCTTAAAAGGTTTTTAGCCCCCACACTTTATCATAAAACCCTCATATAACCCTTTCCCCTCTTCTTATAAATAAGTGCTTCCGCTTATTTCATTAACCCTCGATCTCGCTCTTTACCAAACCCCGTGCTGCAATGAAATCCCGCCACCTGTCCATCTGGGCCCCACCACTTAGACTCACCCGCTGCTCCGTTTACCCCGACTACTGTTGATCTATATCCCCCAAGATTTGACAACCCATGTCGCATATCGCACCATTCTCTACGCGGGGGTTAAACAAACCCAAACCTTGTGAAATAAGCGGTTTTACCGCCCGTCCCCTCCGCCATGCGTCACCCGATCTATGGAATCGCACGCCCTCTTCCAAAACCGTTTACTGCCCTCATTCCGCGTGATAAACCACCTTACCACCTCCCGCCAAAACCCAATACCGCCGCCTCCATTAAAACGCTCCAAAGCCCTGTGGCTTTGCGATGAAGCCTTCTTCCACCATTACCACCTCTGCAAAGAATTCCTAATGCCCGAAAAGCCAAATAAACGCAGAAAGACCCTCAAACGCAGGATTTAAAATTAACAATTTGTTGTGTTGTGTAGGTATCATGGCATAAATGCGTAATTGGCATTCCCAGGGTCCGAAAGCATTTAAATAAACTCCCTGGGTGACGATCCAATTAGTTTTTCCATTAAAAGGACTAAGAGCACCGAGTTAAGCAGAAAACACCAATGGATCATGACCATTGGTGGTTATTCAAGCACTCCAATAGCAATAAGATGCCCCACCACGCAGCAAAATTGCAAATAGTGATGCAGGCAAAGGAAGAAAACGGTCAGCAAGAGCAGAAAAAAGGCTTAAAAGGGTTAATCAGAGTTAAAGGCACAAACACAGGAAGATCAAGGTCAAATCAAAAGATAGAGATGAATACAAAAGATTAAAGAAATTAATCAAAGATTAGAAGACAAAGAGGCATAGATAAAGCTTATTAGAAGAATTAAAAAGATAAATCCAAGTTTAAAGGCCTAAAAAGAGTTTAAAAGATAAAACAAAGGGAGATTAGCACAGAGGCATATACAAATGACTCAAAAAACATCATTTACTTCTTCAGGGACACATTTTTCCACCTACATCATGTTTTATTTCAATAAAGACATCAACAGTTATTGAAACAGTCAAAGATATTTCTCAGCTACTCAGAAGTTATTGAAAAATTTATTGAGAAGCCTTAAAAGTCAAATATTTCCAAAATTTAGCTCAACAGTTAAGTTAGGAGTTATTATTACAGTGAGTTAGTCCCATATATTTTTTCCTTAGGCCTTGCATGGTCTCAAAGGTCAAAAATGCATTAAATTTGTAATAAGTACACATCTGAAACCCTAGCTTAGGATCACCTCCTCATTTTGCAGATAAATACTATATGTATGATTCATTTTTAGTTTTGCTTGCTTGGTTGGGTTGGTTGGCTAATTTATGGTTGCTGAACTAGTTGATGACTGCTAGGCTAGATTTGAGAAAACTCTGAGTTGCAGAGACCTATTGTGTTGGAGTAATGTAACTGTTTTGAACATCAGTAATACAAGCAAGTTCACAGGATTCTTGAGCTATGTTAATGGTGAAGTTATCCTTTCTTTGTTAATGTTTTCCTTTTGTTTCCCATTCTATCCATTATTTCTCTGATAAAAGAACTAAAATTTTAGATTAGGATATGTTGTCTTGGCACCCTAATTCTGTCTGCTTTCTTTATCTTAATGTTTTCCTCTGCAAGGTATGATTAGAGAATTATTAATTGCTCTTTGGTTCCACCTAGCTTGTTGTCTTGGAAATGATTCAGTAGAGTCCAGCCAAAGAAGTCTATGGTATGCCCTGTCCTTTGGTGTAGCTTGAAATATTATTATTAAGGCCTTTCTTTGAAGTTTACTTAGTAGATTCCAGCCAAATAAGTCTATGGTATGCCCTGCCCTTTGGTTTGTCTCAAACTGTTACTTTGAAGGTCTTTAGAGTGTTTGATTAAAGAATATAGGTGTATCTTGCTCTTTAGTTGCACTCATTGTTATCTTAAATGTTTTCTTTGTCTGAAAGTAATTCTAGAATTGTTGGATTGTTGTCTTAAAGGATTTCCTATTAAAGTCTGGCCAAAGAAGTCTATGGTATGCCCCGTCCTTTGGTTTGTCTCAAACAGTTACCCTTTTCTTGTTGAAGTATAATTAAAGGATTCTTAATTGCCCTTTAGTTTTACTGTTTTCACAACTTACTGTCATTTCATATTCCATCTAATCTAAGAGATCCACTTGATATAGTTATCTTGCCCTATGAAAACTCTTGCAGAGTTGATGAACAATTAAATCCTTTTATGACCCCATGGCCTAATGGATTAATGTTTCTCACAATCTATCTATTCAACTGAAACACTCCCTCAATTAATCACACCATTGATCTATCAACCAATCAATCAAAACAAACAAGTCCTCAGAACTTCATAACTAGCCTAAAATAAAAAACAAAGCATAAAGACATATAATTTATAAACACTTATATAGAGAGAGCCCTCTTTGAGTCCAGGAAGGCTAGGTCCTTGGACTCCAAAGTGGTTTGATGTGGTTCCCTGCAGAGTTGTTCTTGCCAATGTTGCAAATCACGAGGAGCCAACACTTTAGTTAGTGTATTGCAGTCATCAGTAAAGGAAGAAGATAATGTATGTATCGGGATGTTTGTCCTACCATGGCAAGGTAAAGTTAAAAATTGGTTTGAGAATCCTCTAGTTGCTAGCATGAGAAATTTTCATCAATTCATTGAAGTTTTCCTAGGTCGATTGGTAATCACGAGAAATGTCTTTCTTATCTTAGAAGAGCATGAACATTTAAAAAGACAACCAGGGGAGACAATACAATATTTTTCAGCCAGGTTCAATAAGGTGTATCATTCTGTGCCTGTTGATATAAGACCACCCCCAGGAGTAGCTCTCTTGCACTACCCAGGTGCCTTTAATCCAGAGATGGCATTCCAAGTAATAGAAAGGGACATTGCAACCCTTAAAGAAACACAAAATATTGCAGTTGATGTGGAAGTGAACCTGCGGAACAGAGAGGCAAAGTTTAAAACAAACGAATAATTGATCTTGCTTGATTCTCTAACTTTATGATTTAATTCATATCAGATTGTGAAAGGGAATCTTGGTCACATTTTGGTTGATAATCATAGGAGAAATCATGAGATGTCAGTGGAACCAACACTACAGTCATCTAAAACACTTCATGACCCAATAGCTGATACATTAGATGGTTGGAGTTTTCAAATTCAGATTTCATGTACACGTAATAATTTCAGAAAATGCTATGATATGGATATGATCAGACAATCTGCCCTATTGTCTGGTTCAGTAGAAGTATCGACACAAAATTCATCTGATAAAATGCAAATATGTTTCGAGTTGTTTGAAGACATGGAGAACACATGTGCAGTGCCAAGTTATGAGGTTGGATCAATTGGGTCAGCATATTCAGAAATAGGTCAAGTGTATCTTGATCAAGTGGCTATCTATATTGAGAAATTATTCATCACAAAGCCACCATACCTTTTTGACATTTCTGTTGTTGTTCAGGTTTACCAAGCTCCTTGCAATGAAGATTAGGCTGGGAATTTCTATCAATTACCATTAACATGTTTGTTCCTAAGTTTGGTGAAAATTAGTGAAAGAACAAAATTTTTAGAGAAGTTTTTTGCCTAGTTACACTGGCATTATTGTATCATTTAGAATAGATGTAATTCTAGCAGATTAGGGTAGGTAGGTGTGCAAATAAGCTCAGTGATATGAGCATCTTTCTAGTTTTAGTTTCAGTTTTCTTTGTAGTTTTCAGTTCAAGTGTGTTTCAGATTTCAGTTTCAGCATGGCTTAGATTTCAACATTCAATATTTTCAGGGTGCGGCAGTGATTTCCATTTTGATAGTTTGCAGTTCATAACTCAGTTGTAGTTTCAGTTCAGATTTACAGTATGCATTTGCGACTCCATGCGCCCAATAAAGCACAGGCATTCAGGTCTACAACTTCTCAGCGCATTTAGAACAACACGTTGTCCCCATATGGAGCCAATGTTGACTTGTGACCGCACACAAGGTGGAGAAGTGGGCCCTATAAGCAAATCACAAGGATGAGGCGTGTTCCGCTTTTAACATTGGTGTGGGCCCCTTCTTCAATCGTTGATCGCATATCGGAAAAATCCATACATGTTACCATTGTGCTCCTTCACAAAACCCCCGATGCGATAAAACCTTAGCCCTTTTCACCTTTTCCACATGAACCTTTAGCATTCATAATTCATTTCTCTCTGATCTAAACCTTTATTGATACCCACTTACCTTTTCACATTGCCAACTGCATTTTCATTTACACTTTTGTTAACTTCACCTGCGCCATTTCCCGGATTGCGACATGAATGGGACCCACCCTCTCTGCCACGTCACCTCTCCTCCTATCGCACATCGCACTTCACTAATTGTAAAATTTACCCCCTGTTCCTCATAATATCAAACTCCCAATTCCCCGATTGAAATTTACAATCGGTCCCACCTCCGTCATGCCATGTCACCTTCCACTTTTCACACATTGCACTTTGCTACTTGTAACATTTACCCCCCCCCCCCCCCCCCCCCCGTTGTTTCTCATAATAACAAACTCCCTGACTCTCGATTGCGATTTGCAATATGAGTTTGGGCCCCATCTCCTTGCCACATCATCAAAGCCCTTCCACGGCCTTTGTCTCGCTCCTCTCAGTGTTAACCTTCCCGCTATGTGTTAATGTTGTAGGCCTCACTTTCAGCTCCTCCATCTTCCCCTCATTTCCGCTCCCTATCACACATCCGACAGCTCATGATGTATTTCAGCCCCCCCTCACCTTCCAAAGGTTAACGCCAAGGGGGGGGGGGGTCCGAAATGGTCGATTTTGGAAACCGCCTCTGATGCTACGCATCAGCCTGCAGTGATTTTGCACCCACCTCCATCCAATACCACAAACCAGATAGGCCCCCCTCCAAAATCTGGTCTCTGGTTTTGAAAGTCAAATGCAACATGGGTTTTTGGCGGGACAAACACAACTATGGTATATTTAATTTGTCTAAGAACTCCCCGCTAAAGAGATAGGCACGCGCAACACGATTGGCTGTTTCATAATGGTTAATGGGAATCATGAGAATGCAAGAGTGGAGGCTTTCGACGGAAGGTGGAATCATGTGATGGAATCCAGACTGACCACCTATTCATGGCTACTCCTCGCTACCCACTTTGAATATTCCAGGATTTGGCCTCCGTGGCCAACTATGTTGTCTCTTTTACTATTTGATTATGATGTTTCACTGTTGAAATCTTGATTTCACCTGCTTTTGTTTTGATTTTTTGATTATGGGAGTGATTTCTCGATGCACGCTCTGCGATTTGGTTATGATATTTTGATTTTCACATGTGTGGGCCAATCATGAAAGTTGATTCGATTGTAAACCCTCAGGGAGAACTCTACATGTAGGGAGTGTTGGTCACTTTAATTGATTATTGATTTAAACAATCAAGTGCTACATAAATTGTCAACCCAGGGAAGTCTGTTTGTTTCAAAGGAAATCACACACTGTGTATGTTCAATCTCAAAAGAAATGAAATGTTGTAGTAAAAATTACACTAATCACACCTTGCTTCAACAAAATGAAGTCTACTTGAGTTACAACAAAGACAATCTTTCTATTGCAGACAATCACCAAAAGAATCCTGGATTACATTAAAAAGACAACAATCTAGGAAAGGAAACCAATCTGCAAAAGGAAAGACCAATTATGCTATAACAGAGAACAGGACCCTATTCCCCAAGTAGGAATCTTCAGCACCTGTTTCTGATTACCAAGCTTTCACAAACTCATTTCGTAAACAAGATTGACAATTAAAATAATCCACAATTACCTAGGAATGAATTGTATGGAAACAATGCAACAAGTAACGGAAACAGAGTTTCAGCAATAGATAACAGAGTTCCAATACTGCATAAATGATTTCAGCAAACAGAGTGTAACAAGGCATAATTTAAAAAGAACAGTTAACAAACTACGGAAATAAGTGGGTGAATCTTGTGAAGAAGGTGGGCCCTTTCCTTCTCACAAGATTCCCCAGAAGAAAGAATTAAAATGAAATGCTCATAACAAGCTTTTATTCATCTGTCGAATGTAACATATTACAAAGGATTCACGTTCCTTCTCTGTTTCAAAATAGACCTCTCGTAGTCTCAATTCCCCTTCTAATGCTGATGTCTCCTCTTTTTAAAGAGGAGACATCTATTACAATTGATTACATTATAGAAATTCTATTTTTAACCCAATTTGATCTTCTATACTAAAATAGGACCTTTCTGTTCTTCCATAGCAAAATGTTGTTACAATGGTTACAATAGTACTGGCTTTAAGGTGCAGTTGTTACGGCCAGTGTAACAACTTCCTTACTTATCTTTCCTATTTCTTTCGTGCCTGAAATACTGCTTCAAAATCACAAATCACGGGTTGTTTCAGCAACGGGATTTTGGTACTATCCTGACTGTTTCAGCAACGTGGTCTTCAGACAGCCATGATGGATTATCTTTAGTCTTCAAATGGTTTCAACAACGCGGTTCAAATAGTCATGATGAATTAACTGCAGTTTTCAAACTATTTCAGCAACTATATATTTTCGATTAATGATTAAATATGAAAGTAATGTAAAATTACATGTAAAACAAGTTAAACATATAGTAAAGAGAAGAATGTTATATACCTTTGGAAGAATGGATGAAAGTGATAGTATAGGCTTTAAATATGGACTGGAAAAGAGTGGAATGATAGCAAAATGTATGGTCAAAAAGGTACATTATAGAGTCCTAACATCCCCCCCAACTAAAAAGGTTGCATGTCCTCAGGCAAATTAAATCTGAATCAGAGTCCAGATACTGGCTTTTAGCATGCAAGTTACTTAGGTAGTAGCTTTGGAAGGTACTGTCTGTTAAGGCTCTGAACCCTTGCGAATTTTGCAATCTTTTCCAAGTTGTTGCTTAATCCTTATTGGCCAACCTATGATCGATGAGCATGATATTCCTCTGCTGGCATCCATAAAATGGGAAAATGAAAGTGCTACCCTATCCACTTTTCAACACATTGCTGAACACATCTAATGTAATTGGGTACTCTAGAGAATGTGGTTTCGAGATTAGTAGGACTGAAAGGATTGTACTCTTTCTTTTCCTTAGAATATTGTTGCCAAAACATATTATTTGCTCTTAAAGCAGCAGTTTCTTTAGTCTGAATAAAATGTTGGCATTCCTGGAGTACTGAAGCCTGTAATTGCCGTATGTGTTCAGTCATCCCTGGCTTCTTCAAAAGTTGATAATATTTTGCCACAAAGATGGCAGGGTTCTCTGGTTCTGACCTTATCCAGAGAAGACGGTTGTCTTCATTATGCCTGGTTGCAAGAAAAGCAGTCTACCATGTAATCTGATTAGCAAGGAAAGAGGCAAATGCCCTGATCTGAATGTCATCAACAAGATGGTTAAGATTAAACCTTATGTTTTCAAGGATGGCTTTATTGTGAAGGTACAACTCACATAATAAGTGTTGATCACTGGTGGAGGCTTCTGCAAATGTTTTCACAAACTGTTCGGATGTAAGCACCTCATGGGGTCTTCAATCTTTGATTGCTTTCAACTGAAAGTAAACAAGGCGTTCTGAGAGGAATAGAGAGTAATTTAGATATGGTTTCCTAGTAGCCAGTAATTTTTGTACCAGTTCAAACATTAGGAGTAGTTTTCCTTTTAGTTGTTTATTCTGCTTCTTATGAGCCCTAGATTCCTGGAGTGTTTGCTCCAAGATTTCCCAGTTTGAATATATATGATTCTGCCATACTAGTTTGTGCTGATGCATGATTTTATCTTGCGAAATGACATATTCTTTATTCCATTTATTCATTATTTGCTGCTCATTCCATGGTTCAGTTTGTGTTCCAGTATTGCGAATGGTAGGCCGAGGTATAGTTGGAGTAGAAATAACAACAGGAACTTCATATTTAACAGTTACAGTAGGCTGGGGTACTTGTAAATTAACTTCTTTTTCTAAATTTTTGGAAGGCCCTACTGGTTCTTGTGTAACAGTAGGGTGTTCCTCTTTGACTACAGAAGATGTAGATGCTCCTGGCATTGGGACTTGAACTATCTTATATCCTACTTGCTGATAAATGTTTCCACATTGGCTGCACATATATTCCTTATATGGATCATTTTTTGTATGTTTGTCTGCCATGGATGCTGTATGGGCTAGGGTATAAAAATTGAGCTCCCTATCATAGGCTTCCTTTGCTGTCGCCAATGCTTGCTTATAGGTTTCTAATTCTGATCTTAGAAACTCATTTTCCTGTAAAAGGGAAGCCAAAGTGACTGAGCTTCGTGTATCAGTTGCATTCTCAGGAATTGATTGCTGTGTTTCAGCTGTAGCTAGTTCTTGTGTGACAGCTAGAGCTAGTTCCTTTGTGGAAACTACTGAATACGTAGCATCCTGGGTGTCTAGTTCTTGTACATCAGCAGCTGGTTCTTGTGTTTCAGCTACTGACTGAGTAGCTGGTTCTTGTGGGACAACTACTGACTGAGTAGCTGGTTCTTGTGTGACAGCTACTTGTTTTGTAGAAAATGATGTCACATTACCCTGGGCATCTGGTTCTTGTGTTTCAGTGCCACTAGGTGAGACAGGTAATAATTCCAGGGTTTGGAAGGGTGGTGATGTGTGGAGTTTTAACAAAATGGTTGCGGGATCAGGGGTAGTAGGAATGGTTGCTGCTTCAGTATACGTCCTCATTTGTCTCCTAGGTAAGAAAGCAGAAAAAGAAGTAGTTTGATTTTTCCTTTTATGAGAGGGCTTTTCCCGAGGAGAAGAGCTATCAGAGGAGGTAGTTGCTTTAGTTGCGGCCCTTGTTTGTCTTTTTGGTAGGGAGGCGGTTGTGATTCGCCTTTTCCTTTTACGAATAGAGTAGGATGGTGGTGTATCAGCCTGAGAGTCATCACTGGGAATATGGACAGTAGGATCATATGATTCTACTAAGTGGTGGGATGGACTTGAAGAAAGGTTAATTAGATTAGTTGGTTCTATGGATGGAATTGGTGGAGGGTTAGGGATATTCTCTAGTTGCTGCTCGTGGGGACTTTCAGGAATTTATTGAGGATTTTCAGCAGCTTGCTCAGGGTCTAGGGGTGGATTGTTTAGAGGAGGGTTTTGTTGAGCAAAACCCCTCTGAATCAGTAGCTGAACAAGGCGGTGATGGGTGAGGGAAAGGAGTGGAAATTTTACCTATCTGCAATAATGTGACATATTTCTAATACACCCAAGTAAATAATAAGGAATATTTAGCAGTCAACCATGTCGTAAATGATTCAACAAGACAAAATCATGCTGGTAGACTACCTGGTAGTGACCTTCACAAGTGAGGTAATGTTTGACGAATTCAACAACTTTCGGCCAAGGATGCAGTAATGAATGAAGTCGAACACCCCGGCCTTTTGGCTCGACTTGTTATCCTGGCAGCAGAAAATCTTGTTGTGCATTCAAAATGATATGCTTTCGACTACACCATCGGGTGCCAGTGACCGACAGACCTGAAACCTGTGCTATGTCACCCTCTGAGACTGGAATTCGAACTCCCTGGAAAGTAGAATGATCTTCCTAAAGATTTTGTGCAAATTCAAGGACCTGTTGTGGATCAAACTCTTGAAGCCTCTGCAAATATCCTACCCAGCCTGCTTGCTGAAAAATCTGATACAAATCTGGGTATAATTCAAGCAGAGCTGTCTAGCCGAGCTCGTGTCGAATAGCAGGTCCTCCCATAGTTAACCAGCTTTGGTAAAATGCACAGTCAAAAGCCAAGTTATTGCACATTGAACAGAGTAAATTTTGCGAATGAGAACATGGAATAACAGTGAAGGAGCGAGGTAATGGGTAAGAAATATGACGGTAATTGGCATGTTGTGAAATGATGGCATATAATTTCGATATCCCCCCCGAACTACAGCTGAAATGATGACTTTAAATGTATGGGGATTTGTGAAATCTTCTCATTTAACCATAGTTTAATTATACTTACATATAAAATTTACATACCTCATGTTTACCTTTGATTTGTAGTTCGAAAAATATAGTGCTTGCTTATAATGGCTCAATAGTCATGGAAGAACTTTAGAAGCTTTTTGAAACATAAGGGAGATTATATTAGAGGTCTGTTTAATCATAGGAGAAGGTAATGAAAGGACAGGAGTAGCATAAGAAAGAGGAGAAGTGGAAATGAACGAACTGAAGAACATGATTTCATGACAGAAAATGTTGCATAGTCATGTCTTGGAGAAAGGAATGGTGTTTTAGCAACGGGAAAAAATGGATGAAATGCTGCTGAAAAGTGGTGTTTCAACAATGGGAAAATAGGGAAAGTGTTGCTGAGGAGTGGTGTTTTAAAGTGGGAAAATAGGGAAAATGTTTGCCGAAGAATGGTGTTTCAGCAATGTGAAAAATGGGGAAAATATTTGCTGAAGAATGGTGTTTCAGCAATGTGAAAAATAGGGAAAATGATATGAAAAGGGAAAAAGGAATGAAGGGAATGAATGATGAAATGTTAGTGGAAGATGGGGAAATGAGTTGAAGTGAGGGAAGCAATGCTTCTCAAAATGAAGCTTGGATTTGCTTGTGGTGAAATTGTCCTTCCTTGGTAAGGATTTCCTTAATCAAGAATTTGCAAAATAATCAATTGTAACATGCCAACCCTTGACAGGGATTATTAGTTTAAGAAATCTAATCTAATACTAAAAATAAAATACAAAAAAATAAAAAATCAAATGCAGTGAGGAGCAGAAGGCTCCCCTAAAAAGAGATAATGTGCATCTGCCATGCAAGTGGCCTTAAAATATTCTTTGGAAATAGGGCGCTGGTACAGACGAAGTCGATGACCATTTACAAATAGTGGTGTTTTAGAGTCATCAATTGTTAAGAGCCTTACTGTTCCATTAGGAAAAACAATATATATTTTGTAAGGTCCCAGCCATCTTGTACGTAGTTTCCCCTGAAAATTTTCAAACCGAGAATCATACAATAAAGCCCAATTACCTTTTTGGAACTGCTTATGTTTGATGAGTTTATCATGCCACTTTGTTCTCCGTTGTTGGATCATAGTTGTCTGATGAATGTCATCTAATATTTTTTCATCCAATTCATGAAGCTGCTGCAACCTAACTACCTGTGCATCAGTCAAATCAAGGTTAACAGCTAAAGCAGTCCTTAAGGTTTTAATTTCAAATTCCACAGGAAAAACAACACTTTTACCATAAACCAATTCATAGGGAGAAAATCCTGTAGTATTTCTCCAGGTAGTTCTATAAGCCCATAGCGCTTCAGGGAGCCTTTGAGACCAATCCTTCCGGTTGTCCTTCACTGTTTTTGTTAGAATGGATTTTATTACTTTGTTTGTACTCTCCACCTGCCCATTGGCTTGGGGGTGGTATGGTGTAGTCATTCTATGATGAATGTGATATTTCTGAAGGGTGGCTTTGAAACCATGAGAAGTGAAAGGAGGTCCTCCATCTGTAACTAGCTCTCTAGGGACTCCAAATCTAACAAAGATTTCTTCAAAAATGAAAGCTAGGATAGCTTCTTCATTAGATCTAAGGAGTGCTTTAGCCTCCACCCATTTAGTCATATAATCTGTGTAGAATAATATATAAAATCTTTGATTGGATGGAGGATTAATGGGTCCTATAAAATCTAAGGCCCATCTTTCAAATGGTTCAAGTATTACCTGGGGGTTTAATGGCATTTCATCTCTATGATTAGGTTGACCCATTCTCTGACAGCTATCACAAGCCCGAACATATTTCTTTGCATCCTTAAAGAGTGAGGGCCAATAATAACTCATCCTAAGAATTTTATGTGTCGTTCTCTTATCAGAAAAATGCCCTCCGCAAGGGCCATCATGACAAGCTTTTAGTATATCATACACCTCATCTTCCCTAATGCATCTTCGGATTTCATGATCAAGTCCTGTATAGAAAAGACACCCACTTATCCAGCTATACCGAGAACTTTGTTGAATGATTTTTCTTTTCTCCCGATGTGATAGGTGTGATGGTAACTTCCCTGCAACCAGATAATTGGCAATGTCTGCATACCATGGTGAGTGAGCAGAAACTGCAAATAAATATTCATCAGGAAAGGAATCATCTACTGGAGTATTATCATCAGCTTTTAACCAAGAAAGGAAATCAGCAACAACATTTTCTTTACCTGGTCGATCTACAATTGTAATATCATACTCTTGTAATAACAATAACCATCTAATGACTCAAGCATTTGTGACAGATTTGTTCATTAAATACTTGATATCCGAGTGGTCAGTATGGACAAAAGTAGAGTAACTAGTAATGTAATGTCGAAATTTATTAATAGCATAAATGACTGCTAAAAATTCCTTTTCGGTAACTATATAATTAAGCTCAGCAGGAGTCATATTCTTACTAATAAAGTAGATGGCATAAGGAAGATGGTTTTCCTCTTGTCCCAAGACAGCTCCAATTGCAGTATCTGAAGCATCAGAAGATATATGAAAGGGAAGTGCCCAATCAGGTCCTCTCAAAATAGGAGCTGTGGATAACTGATGCTTGAGTTCTACAAAGGCCTCCTAGCAAAGATTAGTCCACTTGAATTCATCATTTTTCATAAGTAACACAAATAAAGGAGAGGTTATTTTGGAATTTTTTAAAATAAATCTCCTGTAATATCCTGCATGTCCTAAGAAACTTCTCACATCTGTTTGTGTTTTAGGAATAGGAAGGTTCTGAATGACTTGTATTTTGGATGGGTCCACCTGAATTCCTTGAGATGAAATAAAATGTCCAAGCACTACTCCTTCACTCATCATCATATGACATTTTTCGGTGCTTAAGGAGAGGTGAGCTTGTATACATCGTTTAAGTACTTTCTCAAGGTTTTGTAATGCATCTTCAAAAGACACACCATAAGGAGTAAAATCATCCATAAATATTTCCATAGAGTCATTAAGCATATCAGAAAATATTCTTATAACTGCTCTTTGAAAAGTTGTTGGTGCATTACACAGTCCAAATGGGAGAACTCTATAGGCAAAAGTTCCCCGAGGACTAGTAAAAGTGGTTTTATCTTGGTCTTGGGGTGCAATTCTGATTTGGTTATACCCACTAAACCCATCTAAAAAGGAGAATAATTTCTTCCCTGACAAACTATCCAACACCTGATCAATGAATGGTAAATGAAAGTGATCCTTTTGAGTGGATTTATTTAAGGTTCTATAATCTACACACACTCTTCATTTTCCATTTTTCTTAGGAACTATTACCAATGGGGAAACCCATTCACTGTCAGAGATAGGATATATAAACCCCGCATTAAGCAATTTTTGAAGTTCCTCTTTGAAAGTTTCTCTTAAATTAGGGTTCATTCGTCGTTGGGGTTGACAGACTGGTCGACAACCTTCCTTGATATAGATACGGTGAGTACATAATTCAGGAGAGATTCTCGTCATGTCTGTATAGTCCCATGCGAATGCTTCCTTATTTTCAAGCGGTAACTTCATTAATTGCTGTGTTTCAGCAACTGTCAAATCAGGGTTTATGTTTAATGTTTTGCCAGGTTCAATTTCTACTGTTATACTTTTAGAAGAGATGGTGGTTGATGTTTGAGGTAGATCTTCAGATTTAAGATTTTCTTGGGTATCTGATTTAAAAAGTGCAGCCAGCTGATTATGTGTTTCAGGAGTCACAGAGGAGGGTTCGCAAATAAAATTATTAATTACCTCATCCTCAGTGGCATATTTAAGACTTAAGGCTTGTCTGATAGTCAAAATAGGTTGAATAGCATGATCATCATAGTCCATCCATACAGAATTCTCATTATTAATCATGGGTGTAGCGTGAGGGTAGAGAGTAAGCTTCTTTGTTTCATATCCATTAGAAATTGTCATTGAACCAGATCTACAACTGATAAAGGCATCAGCTGTAGCTAACCAGGGCCTTCCCAGAATTAGAGGATGTCCCCCCAACTTTGTTTTAGTCTGTAACACCACAAAGTCAGCTCGATAATTCTAGGATTCAACTGAGATGACTAGGTCTTCAATAACTCCTTCTGGTTTGATTGTAGAACGGTCAGCTAACTCTAGAATGGTTGGTGTATCTCTGATTACATTCTTTATCTGTAACAGTTGTGAAGTTTCAAGAGTCATAATGTTTATAGAAGCACCTAAATCTACCAGAACTTGAGGGATTATTGTTTTACCGATTTGGATTGTCATAGTAGGATGGCCGGGGTCACCATATTTAACTGGAGGAGCTTTACCAGACATTAATGCAGATAGGTCTCCCATAACATGGACTATAAGGGGATATTTAGCTTTCCTACCGGGTTTCTTAACACAAATTTCTCTCATCGTTTTGGCATAAATTGGTACATCTCTTAGTGCCTGTAAAAGTGGAATTTTAACATACAGATTCTGCAATTCCCCTAGAATATTAAAAGTAGGTGGCTCAGGTGTTCTAGTTAAAACTAAACGCTCAGGGAATGGTGGTTCTGCTGTTTCAACACCCTTATTAGAGGGTGGTTGCTCCTCTTTATGTGAATCATATTTTTTAGTTTCTTATTTATCAGAATCGGAAGAGGTAACATCATTGATAATGGGTTCAACTATTTTCCCAGATGGTAAATGAATGTCATTACATTGCGCAGGGAAAACAAGAAGTATAGGATAGTTCTGAATATCAATAACTTGCACAACTTTATTATTGGGGTTAGGATTTGGTTGTACAGGTCGCTGGGGTCTCATCATTTGATTATTTGGTGGAGCACTTGATGGTAGAGGCACTAGTAAATTTGGGGGAAATTCCGACACTTGTTTCTGACGCTTTTGACCAAATGTCGGAAATTTCCCCAAATTTTTTCAATCCCGCCCGAAACCGTCGCTATACCGACGTTTAGAGAAAAGTGTCGCAATACCGACACTTAGAAAAAGTGTCGCAATTGCGACGTTTGGAGGAAGACGTCGCAATTACGACACTATGCCCCAAAGCGTCGCTCTTGTGACGGCTGCCTCCAAACGTCTTGTTAGATCTACAACATTTGTAGTTGTTTAGTCTTATGGCCAAGGTGCACTTTTATTATGGAAATAGTTGATGCAATATTTTCATTTAATCCTTACTGCAGGGTAGCATGTTGAGAAGTTTCTTGTGAAACATTTGGTATTCAAAATGACACTTGATCCTATATATCATCATGCACTTGACTTCAAAATTCATATTCAAAGTGTGCCAGACAATTCTTGCAAAATTTCAAATATTTATGTTGTTTTAAACCATTATATTTTTCATGTATTGGATGCTGAAAATGAGAAAAAGACTTTGGTATGAAACCAACTGGTGAATAATTTCCAACTTGCACAAATTTATTATTGGGGTTAGGATTTGGTTGTACAGGTAGCTGGGGTCTTATCATTTGATTATTTGGTGTAGCACCTGATGGTAGAGGAAGTGGTTTCTGAAATTGAGGAAATTGATTTGGAAACAGGAGTTGTTGACCCCTCCAATTCGAATTCCATTGGTTAAAGTAATATTGTTGTTGTGGAGGCCAAGGAGTCCACATTGCAGGGTCTATAAAGGGAGGGTTTGTTTGTTCCATGGGTGGGTAATTCATTTGATTGAAGGGTGAGTATTGCATTTGGTTAAAGGGAGGGTAATTTGCTTGACTAAAAGAAGGATAATTGTTCCAACGATTAGAAGATGTAAATGGCATATTAGAGTTCATACCTTTTCCTCATGGTTGCCATTGCCTTCTCTGAGTCAACAGATAGACTACTTCAGCTTCTTCTTCAGTTGGTTGCAATGCTTCTTTTATTCTTGGTAAAGAAGGGCATTTTTGCGTTTCATGATCCTTCTCACAAAGGGTGCAAATTGACACCTTGTCCAATGGGCATTCTTTTAGTGGGTGTTTATCTCTACATTTGGGACAAAAGACAGCCAAGGCTGCTTCTGCTTCGACTTGTTTCTTCTTAACCTGCAAGGTGTCAATATGTGAAGAAAAAGAACTTAACATTTCAGTTTTAAATTCCTCAAGTAAATTACCTATTTCGGCTCTTGTTGCTCCTCCATTGGCTGATTTTTGAACTCTTGAATATGTGGTGTCCCTGCTGTTTGACCTGTTCCTTGCAGCTCCTCTTGAACATCTTTTACAGAGGTTAACAATTTCATCATATGATTCTTTAGATATGTCCCCTTTACCAAGCATATTTAGCATATCTAGATAGTCATCCCTCATTCCTTTTAGTAATATTGTTTTAAGAATATCCTTACTTACATCGGGATGATTGGATCTCTGCAAGTTGTATTGTAGTCTTTCCACAAAGTCCTCCAGATTCTCATCCTCCTTTTGTACCATCTTAAATAGTTCCTCTCTTTTTTCTCTTGTCCGGCAGTAGTCTTGATATTTAAGTAGAAACTTCTGTTTCATATATTCCCATGTTGTGATTACATGGCCTCCAAGATTCATGAACCATCTTAGTGCATTCCCTTTTAGTGTTGCTGGAAATAGCTTCAGTTTTTGAGCATTAGTAATGTAATCATAACTTCTGCATAATATATCAAAATCGAAAAGAAAATCATCAGGATCTTTATAAGATAAACCATGAAAGTTAGGTAAAGCTAAAAGTGGGATATTCTTCATGGGGGTTGCTCCTCTAGGGAGATCACCAATAGGAAACCCCAAGGTAGAGAGAGAATTCTCATCTTTCCTCCTCCTTCAGGATCTCCTCCTCCTCCGAAGAATTTGTCATTTTTCCCTTCCATTGCTTGATCTCCTACTGTGCTTGCTCGATCCTCACTAATAATAATAAAAAGTACATTATAATAAATCCTCAGTGTAAAAACAAATAAATATATCCATGAATGTGTTATTGAAACTTCTAGGAATGATTTTTCGCCACCTAGTAAAGAGTATGAGGGGGATAAATATATGTTGTCAACACAAAATCAAACATCTATGTTACTAGTAGCTTTCCTTGGTTTCTATTTTGGAAAGATAAAGAGAAGTTTAAGTTTGCTAACTTGAACCCTTTTTGTAATCTCTATCAATCCTCATTTGTGTTATAGGAGTTGTTTAGGGTCACCATACTAACTATACAGATAAAAAAAGTTATTACATTTTTAGGAAAAAATAAATAAATATTTATAAGATATAGTGAAAATTTTGTAATTTTTAATTGAAGATATCAATTTGAAAAAGTCTTTGACAAAACAATCTTAAGATTAATTTTAATATATAGAAAAATTAAAGTTTTCCTTTATTATTTTACTAATACATGTACTAGGTAAAATATTTAATAATAAAATAGACTTCATGCTGAACATTTCAAAAAAATATAATGTTAAGAAAAAATAAATATAAGGTAGTAGAAAAGCATAATACAAAGCCCTGTACAGAAAAGGACTTGCTTAACCATCAAACATAAATTAAAGCCTTTACCTATACAAGAAACTACTAACACTGAAATAAAGAAAATTGAATATTTCGCACTACACGACATAAAATAGTAGTTATATTTTATAACTAGTATAACGAAAATTATATTAACAATATAACGGAGGGTTCGAGATCAATGATTTTAACAGAATTTCAGATCCCAACTGAATAAAGGGAAAAACCCTATACGAACACAGATCTAAAGGTGTTTCAGATCCGAAGCCAACTGTGGAGAGCAGATCCCAACTAAATAAATGGAAAAACCCTATACTAACACAGATCTAAAGGTGTTTCAGATCCGAAGCCAACCGTGAAGAGCAGATCCCAAACCATTCATGACCTAGGTTGAAACAGAAAGCGGCTCATCCCATCTCACGGTAGTAGCCGCCTCTTGGCAAAACGCGTCGTGGCTACGAACGCATCAGTCAAAACAAACAAAAAAATATCCGTTGCTCTTAGCATTATGTTGCCCTATGTGGATATGGCACCAGGGCTTAATTTACACCTAGATTTTGAAGCCTACTTTGTCGTTTTTGGTTGGTTTCATTTTTGTAGAGTTGTGTTTTAGGGAGGGAAATCTCACCAAGGCTCAATGAACATGATAACTTATTTTAGGATTTTCACATTATCTTAAGAGAAATACACGGTTGAGAATGCTAAATTTGTAAATTTAGCTAGGGCATTTAACTCCCATTATAATTACTTGTTAAATTTACAAATAATCAAAATCACTGTAATGACACATTATTTTAATATTAATGATACAAGGGATAAAAACATACCTGCACTTAAGTTGTTTGATAATGGTTGTCCTTGCAAATGCACTCCCTTAAGCGAGGCTTGCAAATGCACTCACTTAAGCCAGACTTGCAAATGCACTCTTTTCAGCAGAGTCTAGTTGCATTTCCTCAAACCAAATGCAGTGCCCAAATGAAATGTCTCTCTTAATCTTGTGCTTTTATAGTGACTGCTTTATAGCATTACACTGAGCTAAATCTCTAACCCTAATCTTAATCGCAAAGTGATTAGTGGGAGATGGATTAATTGAATGGGCCTAATGTATGTCTTATGGATTTGGTGTCTCCCTTGGGGGTGACCTTAAAATTGGAAAATAATAATAATAAATTGATGTGCTATTTTTCCAAAGTTATAATTAAGCTAAGTTACATCAAAAAAGTGAAGTTGTAGGAAATTTAATGAATTAAGATGACTTTTGCTAATCCACTAACCATAAAATGCTACATTTTGTCACAATCTTTAGGATTAGGATATGAAATATGTAAAAAAAAATTGTGTAGGACTTTGGAGGTCTAGTCTAAGTTATAGAAGAAATAACAATTTTAAGAAAGAATGTGATTATTTGTTGTTTAGAATGCATTTTTGAATTCATAAATAGATTTAGCACCATGAAAAAACCCTTAAGACTAGAGTTTTAAAAAATGTATGTCGGATTTTGATTAAAATTCACTAGAAAAAATGTCAAAATACCATTTATGGTGTAAGTTAGACTATGTCTTACTTAAAGACACTCCACCCATCATAAAGAGTGTAAAAGCCCATTAGTAATGAGACCATATAGACTAGATTAATAGTACACTTACAGTGATATAAAATATTAAATCAACCACGAAATAGACTTTATTATATAAAAATGGTTAACATAAGTGATCAAGTAAATGATAAATAAAGTAAACAAACTAAAAGTTAAATAAAGTAAACCAATTAAAAGTTAAAATAATGCAAAATTGAGAAAAAGAAGGAAAAAGTAAGGGTTAGAAAAATATGAAACAAATTTATTTAATATTATATGGTTAATATATT
>JAXQQM020084734.1:0-26998 GCA_034641835.2 Pinus albicaulis
CACTGAAGAGGGATCAGATGAAAAAGGTGGAGTGGATATGGAGGGGATGTACTCCGAGGGTTGGGCGGATGATGATAGGTACAAGAGAGGAGCAACAGATTCGGACATTTCAACATCAGGGGGAGGGATGTCAATGGTGGCTGGAGGATCCTCGAGTAAACTCGACGCATATTGAGCAAGGATGGGTGAGGCGGATTGATTCTTGTCCACTTCATACTCGCGAATGACCTCTAAAGAGGCGCGGTAATGCATGAGGTGGGACAATGGTGAGAATAATGGCCATGGACACCACATAAAGCGCAGGGTTTGTTGGTGCAAAGGGCCTTTGGGTTCTTGGTTAAGGGTGCGGAGGAAACATAGGTTTCTGGGGCTGACGATTCAGGGAACACGACTTTGACCGTGGGTTGGATACGAGGCAACTCAAGACAAGTATGGGTGGCGTGACCGATAGCATCACACAAAGCGCAAGGCTTGGTGGGTGGAGGGGGAGTAGGATCAGGAGCGATGGCTTTATCTTTGGATGCCCCTTGCGAGTTTTTATTTTCTTACCCGTAGCATTCTCAGCATGAGGAGGGTCATGTGTTGGGGCTAGAGGTACCGTAGCGGTGGGAGGAGCAACGGGAATCGGTTGAACTGGTGTCACAACAATGTATGGTTTAGGGTGGCCGGGAGGGGTTTCGGTTGGAGGATTAAGATACCATACCGGTATGCCCAAAGTTAAATTAGGTAGGGAAAGGGTGGCCATGATAGGAACCGAATAGACACCAGGGGGAGTGCCAAGGAAAGGGATTTTACTGGCAGAGTAATGGCCAGGAGGGATGGTTCCTAAATGGGGGAGGCTGGAGGGAACCAAGGTGGAAGGATAAGGAGGTTCTGGGGTGTGAGGGGGAGGTGAAGGACCTGGTGGGAGAGTTTGAAACAGATGAGGTGAAGGGCTAGGAGCAGGGTGAGTCAGATGAGGAGGAGGTTGCTGACTAGCCGGAGCAGGTTGCGGGGGGGCAGCCTGAGACAATTGCATCATGCAAACATTCACCGAGCTAGGGTCAAAGATAGGAGGGGGGGGGACCGGGGAAGGTGCCAAGCAAAGAGGAGTCTTTGTAGACGCCAGGGGAGACACTAGTCAAAGAATCGACAGTTTGCTTATTGGTGACAGTAGAAATGGTGGACTCAGGTGAAGTCTGAGATTTAGGTTCTTGATACGACAACTGGTCAATGGTGACGATCTTGCCATTATGAGGGAAAAACATCTTGCGGTGGACTGCGGATGGGACGGCAGACATGGCATAGGTGTAAATATGCCCCAAAAGGATGTTGTAGTCGAGAGGGGCATCGATAACTTCAACGTCGACACAGACAGTCTTACCGGCAAGGGTGATAGGGCAGTGACGAAAAATACCAATGGGTTGGGAGGCATGGCCATCCCATGCACGGAGGGTGGTGGTGGAAGGGACCAGCTCAGGGGATCTGAGTTGTTTCCAAACCGAAGCGGACATTACACAGGTAGATGCCCCTTCATCAATAATACAGCGAGCGACATTGGCATTTCATATTTTGACTAGGATTTGGAAAGAAACTGAAGGAGGAAGAGGGGGATGGTCAGACTGACGAGCGTCGAAAACAATTAATAGTTCATTAGCAAGATCTACAGCACCCATGGCAGATAGTAGAGCTTTCTTTTGAGAAGGACACGACTGGAGGAGTTCCAGTGTTGAAATGGCAGTTGGAGATTGTGCCAGATCATCTACTATGCTGTAGGAATGGGCAGCCTGACCAGAGGAGGCATTTCGACGTAATGGACCCTTAGGAATTTTTGGGTGTACCTCAACTTTGGGTGGAGGGATTTGTAAGGGACCATTGGGTGTCGATAGAGGCTCTGTAGAATTTGAGGATGGGGACTCGGAGACAGACGGTACGAGAGGCAGGGAGTATTGACGAGACCAGGTTTGAAGGTTAAGGTCAACAGTGAGAGGTTGGTCAAGGGACATCATAAGAATCTGGTAATCAGAAAAACCAGAAGGAGAAGGTTGAGTGGATGTCGGGGCATGAGGGGATTGAGTAGCCACAAATCCTTGTTGAGGGAAAGGATCGGTAAACACAGCGGGCTGAGAGGTAGAAGTAATGGGGGGGACAGGGGGAGAGGATTGTTGTCCCCAAATGGTGGCCTAAGACTCCCACATCTGTCACATCTGTGGTAAGAGGGGACAATCGTGAGTGTAGTGACTGAAAACACCGCAACATGAATAAGGCTTATTTGTGCGAAGCATCCTGTCCTGCTTAGGTTGGGAGCCCTGGTGCTGGGTAGTGGTGTTAGGGTCAATACTAGAAGGATTGGGTCCACGATTACCAGAGGCGGATGGATTGCCTCTCCTCCGCCGTTGAGAAGGAGGAGGAGTAGTCACATCGTGTTGCGCAAATACATTCCCTGGAGGGGGTAGTAAGTGCGACTGTGGGGGTGGAGGAGGCGAGGGAGTGGGAGGTCCAAATGCTGGAGGAGCTGGGACACCAGGTTGCGGATAAGGGTAAGGGTGAGAATGGGAAACAATGAGGTAAGCAGGAGAGTGGGCAAAAGGAGGAGGCATGCCAAAGCCTGGATACATGTTACCGAGATGGGGAAAGGTGTAGGAGGTGCTGGCCCCACCAGGAGGAAAACCATAGGGCATAAGAGGTTGAGCAGAGGTATGAGACATGGCTCCGATGATACCGTCAGCAGAGTGAGAGGTCTTGGAGGCGTGAGTGCCCCCGGGCTTGGAGAGATCAGGAAGGATAGTATAAACATAACCAGACTGGGCATAGATAAGGTCATATTTTAAGGCGATTTGAAGGGCAGCTTCTTTGGTTTGGGGGAAATGGGAGGCGACATCTTTGCCAATGGGAGGTAAGAGAGAGTGAAGGAACCAATCCATGTAAACTCGATCTTCAAAGGGGGGAGCACGACATAAGCTTCGTCATCGATGCCACTCCTGGACATGAGCGGAGAGACGCGTTGAATAGGATTGATGAAAGGAGGTCAATAGTTCAGTGCCAGTGTCGTATCAAAGAGGGAGCTGGAAATAAGACAAAAAGGCTTGGGAAATGGTTGCAAAAGTGGTATGGGAAGAGGTGGCTTGATCAACATACCATTTGGACGCTTCGTCGGTAAGGGTGTGTTGGAATAAACGAAGACAAATGGAGTCATCAGTGATGGAATTAGAGGAGCACCACATGTGGAAAGATCAGATATAATTGGAGGGATCTTCACTAGCAAGGCCTTCAAACTTGGGAATGTCGGAGGGGAGCTTGGTTGGCATAGCAGACCAACTAACATTGTGGTGGATAGGATCATTGATAAGCTGATTGAAGTCAGGGAGACTGAGGCCGGCCATATATGGAAGTAATGGGGCCGTCGAGGTAGGTCCCATAGTGGTTCCACTGGAAGCGGACCCAGCAGTAGAACTGGGGTTAGGGCTAGGTTCAGAACTAGACATGGTGGAGGTAAAGGGGGGAGAACTAGAAGGACGGGGAGAACCCAAACAATTAGAGGAAGAGTCAGAGTGCGGACTCGGGGGAGGACTTACTCGATGACGATGGGAAGGAGGAAGTCGACCAACCGGAAACTGAGGGTGAAGGCCAAGAAGTCGCCGGGATAAATGCCTTGGAGGCGCAATGATGATGGGAAGAAGAAGGACCGACCAGGGTAGCAAGGTGCAAAAGAAAGACACGACAAGGGCAAGGAGGTGCAGTGTAGATTAATTTTAGAGTCTTTGCCAGGTGGTGTTAACTGGGCTCTTCTTCACTTAGGGTCAGTGTGTGGCATGCGTTAATTTTAATTGATTAAACCCAGACGTTTTGAGTGTAAAATAAAAAGTGTGCTGCAGAATGGAAAAGAAATCTACAGTAAAGAAGACTGAAAGAACAAAAAATTAGCAACTAAAAAGGCAAAAATCAAACCCAAGAAGGTGGGTTTCTCAAAACTAGTCTAGAAGGGGCAGAGCACGCTAACAAGAGACCAATAGATCTAAGGTCCGGAGGTATTGGGATCTAATGGAGAAATCTGCTGGAAATCGGTGCAGAAAGCAGCAAAGAGGCAGGGGCAAGGTTGCTGCTAGAAAATAAGAGATCAGCTAAAAAGAGGGGGTCAAAGGGGTGACCCTAGAGATGAACCCAAACAAAGTGAAAGGTAGTGTATAGAAAGGGAAGAAAATCTGACCTGTGAGGATCTGAACAGGAGGTATCAGATCTGAAATAAGGCCGAAACTTCTGGAAATTCAGACGTCTGAAAACAACAAAAAACTCTCCCACAAAAAGTGGAGGGAACTGGCTCAAGGAAAGAGTTCAACTAGTGAGTGGAACATCAGCAACAAAAGATGAACAGTGGATGAGGTTGGAAAACCCCTGACAGGCTTTAATGCTGAAATGCAGACAAAAATTGTCACAGATTTGCCTCGGTTTTCAAGCTGTGCCGCAGATGAGGGAAAAGTGTAACCTCAAGGCCAGGTTCGCACTTTTTGGACCGATAAGTGTGACTCCGCAGATCTGTCTCATGGCGTATTTCAGCACATCCTCGCCTCAAGAAATACCATGCTTTCCAGGATTTACAGGGCACAAACACATGGAAGTTAGAAATTTGATTGTTTGAGGTTTGAGGGAAAACTACAAATTAAAAAAATAAAAATAGAAGAGAACCCTAATAACCAAACAAATTGATATGCAAGAAGATAGAAAACCATGCAATATAAAGAAACCCAAAGGAAATGCAAACAATGACATGACTTTTCTGTCAGAAAGATCACTTTAGCTATGCATATCAAGTAGCCCTAACATCAAATATGGCTGCAAAATATCCTTAAGTTTGCTGCATAAAATTAGATCTAAGCATAAAAGATATTAAGCAAATAAGATATAAAATAGCTCCATGCATCCAATGAACAAGACAAGAACAATGTATAAAAAGAATCTTATATTATATTAAAGAATGGGGCACCTGAGAGGAAAACAAGAAAGGTGTTTTCCAGTTCTCCTCAGTGGGATGGGTTCTTGGAAGTCCTTAGTGTTTCAGATCTAAAATTCCTCTCTTTGGTTAATGTGGAAAACCCTAACAAACATGGAACTCAATGGGAGTTCAAAATGAAAACAAATGAAATTGGTGACCAAAAGTAGATCTAGTGTGATCTAATGCAATGGAGGTGACTAATGAATGGGAAAAACCCTTCTATTTATAACAAAATATTGGGGTGTTCTAGAACTCGGTGCATGAATAAAATATTATTAATCACATTCTAGAATCACCCTTTAGGAATATTTTATTATATTTGTTGGAGGGAAAAGGGTTTTTGACTTGAGTCAATTCCTTTATTTATAAATAATAAATAAATAAATGATTTATTTATTATTTAAGGGAAACGAGGGGAATATAATTAAATAAATAATGGTTTATTTAATTATTTAAAAATGATTTAGTCAAATTTAACTAGGAATAGTATTTAAATAGTGATTTAAATAACTTATTCTTAGGAAATAATTAAATAAATAATGATTTATTTAATTGATTACCTTGTTTTGGGTTAAATATGACCAAGAAACGTAAACAAATGTGGTGAAAGCAATTTTACTTGGGGTAAAATTGGTCTTACATGGTGTACTTGGGTTCATCTAACGATAATGGGTTAGATGACCAAAAATGAATTATGCTGAGAAAATGTTGGAAATGTTGGAAACTCTGAGAGAGAGGGGGTGGTCGTATTCCTTTCAATTAGTATTATTATTAATCTTTCAGAGCATTAGTTAATCTTCAATTATTATCAGTGTTTGTACAATGATAGAAGTAAACAAAAGGAACACAACTGCACACAGTTTTTAAGGTGGAAACCATCTCCGGGACAAAAACCACCTGAATGCTTTTCTAATAATTATTTAATATTCAACTCCAATTTAAAATAAAGCTCCAACTTCCTAGAATCTAGAAAATAATTCTTCTCTAGATCCCACTAGATAGATGCTACAATGCTAAAGATTCTTTGGTAGTCAACTAAATGGATGCCCCAACACCCAATAAGCTACACCTCACCCTAGAACCACCCTACCACCCTAAAGTTTTCACAGGCTTGAACCTGTTGGTGACTTCATGCACTAGCCTAGCACCACCTTACCACCATATAGAAGAATAAAATAAGAATGGACTCCCATATCAGGGAAAATGGTCCACTTTACAATGATATAGAATGATGACACAACCACCTAATGATGATCCTCGACCTCTCGACACTACCTCTTCGACTCTTGGCAGATAGATACTTGTACATTACAATGATACATTTACAATGACTTAGTACAATGATACCTTTATAATGACTGTATGCAGTGCTGCCCACTTGAAGACTTTGTGTGGTGAAATTCTTACTACTGTTATGCATCTTGATTGATGCTCTTATCATGCTACCCTCTACTGCATATTTCTTTTATTTTCTGCCCTAAAAAGTTTGGTCCTTTGTAGCCCTTGAAAACACATGATCTAGATTTTTCTTGCCTTCTAGGATCTCGATATTGAATCTAGTGTATCTCTATTATTTCAGATCCCAAATATGTTATTTTCGGTTTTGTAGTATTCCTCTAATTTTTCTTTCCAATGCCACAGGTCTAACCTAATTTGGATTCTTCAAGGGAGAGTTATGCCTAATCTCTCACAATGACCTAATTATGGACTAGTTAAGTAGGGCAAACTTGTATGGCATGCCACGTGTCAATGTTTCTTCATCAGCTCTAAAATTGATACAGTGAAATCTATAGTTCGTTCACTATCTACCAATTTTTACAGAATTCCAAACTGATACTTAGAGAGACAGTTATGATGATTTTCCCAAGGTCACTTATTTTAGATGAAGTTCAAGTGCCTCCAAAAACACTGACTTCCACAGATCATATCTTTGAAAATATTGCGTACCCAGATCTAAAATTTTTACAGGAGCTTCCTCAAGATTTCAGATTCATCTCATAAAAATTTCAGCTTCTGAACCTTTGTAGAAACAAATTTAGAGCACAAATTCCACGATGACATGTTTCAGGTAGAAAAATCCCTACATGAGGAGGATATGAGGATCAAATTTATATATATGGTTAGGTTGAGAGGGTCTTCAACAAGTGAACGTGGGATGGATTTTAGGAGCTTAAAAATTATTAATTATTGAATTTTCAAATACCCATGCCATAACCCCATGGGGTTTTAGCCCACTAACTGGGGTTACAAACTTTAGACATGAATATCTCTCAAACCATGAAGAATTAAATGGTGTTCCATATATCAACGGAAACATATCAACAAGTAGAAACCATAAAAATATTATTGAACCAAAATATTGTAAGTTGGTAGGTAAAAATTCCCATGCAAGATCGGGTTAGCCCCTGGTGCTGCTTGGGTTGACATCAATGACAACCACTGATCAACAACGAAAAGGTAGTAGAGGAAACTCATGATGAGACCAAAAGAAATGTTAATCATGATTTCATGGACACTAATGTTGGATTTAGGAACACCATATTTGAAAGATAGATATGAGGAAGTTTGATGGCAAGGATGTTGGGTATGTGTTATATTCTTTCCACGACTAGTCACGTGCGAGGGGGAAACAACTGCCCATGTACATTGAGTCGGGCGTAGTAGGGGGCGCAGCAGCCCCCCCTGTTAGGGGTCTGGGGCAGTGCCCTGGGAAAAAAAATAAATTTGGTCCTTATTTTTCGGTGGGCAAACCCGCCCATGATTTTGTGCATGGGTTTGCACATGGTTTTCGGACATGATGGTTTTTGGCCCCTGGTATTTTGCAGATCCAGTCAAGGGAACTACGGTTATGTTCTAATCCAGGGTTAATGGATTGGGGTTTATGTATGCTTCAGCATGTATAAATATGTGTTGTAACACTAAAAGGAATATAATGAAAAATCACGTTGGTTGTCCCAATTTGGGATCCAGGGGAAATCTCTGTGTATATTTGTTTTATGTTTTATGCTCTCGCTATTCTTTGTTTTGTGTTCTTAAGATTTATGTGTAGATAATTTCTGTACAGGGTTAAAACCTACAAAGGATCTGATAACTTGGATACTACAAATGGAGCAATACTTTGAGTTCCATAATACACAAAACACACAAAAGGTACGCATTGCAACTTTATATTTATAAAATAATCATTTTGTATGGTATCGATAGATTTTTTTCTCATAAACTACTAGTCACTTGGTAAATTTTTATAGAAGAAATGATTGCACATTATGAGGATAAAAGGAAAAACACCTTCTTCAGCTAATTGATAAATCTCAAACAAAAGGGTTCAATGATGGAGCACATTGAACACTTCCAAAAATTGAATATAAGGGTAAATAATATTCCAGAGTAACATAGGATTGATGTATTCATACAAACTCTAAAGGGTAACATCCAACATCAGGTTCGCCTTTGAGAACCTAATACATTGGAGAAGCCATTCATGTTGGCAAGAAAAAATGAGAGAAAAATTATGGTGATAAGGAAGCCTACAACTCACAACTACAAAGATGGAAGTGTTGCTACTCCTAGATTTCCACAACCTACAAGGTTGACACCACAACAATTGGAAGAAAAAAGAGTAAAAGGGCTTTTCTATAGTTGTGATAGAAAATACACTAAAGGTCATAAGTGTGCCAAGAAGAAGTTATTTTACATAGATTGTATTACATTGGCATGAATTAGCACTCCTCAAACTCTCAAGATAGAAGGAATATCAAGAAGAAAAATGTGATCATGCTTATTGATTGTAAGGTAGTACCCATAATTTTATTCATTGTAAGGTAGCAAAGGAATTGAATTGCTTCTTATACTCAGTGCCAGAGTGTCAAGTGATGGTGGAAAATGGATGAACTATAAATTTCTCTAGAAGGTGCCATAATATCAAGCTAACCATGGGGGAATTTTTATTGAATTGTACAATTATTTCCATTCCAATGGGTGGTGCTAATGTTGTTCTAGGAGTACAATGGTTACAACCTTTGGGAACGGTAGCTTTTAATTTTCAAAAAATTTTCTTGAAATTTTCTTCAAAATGAAAGGAAGTTTAATTACAGGGTATCTCAAGGAAGCCGAGAAATATAATAAGCTCTAATGTCATGAAAAAACTTCTTGATCTGAGTATGAATGTTAGTTTCGTTGTGCTAATTTCATTTTTTAGATTGAAAATTTATTTTCTTATATTTTTCTTTTTGTACATAGGTTTCCTTGTTGCTTATGTGTGTCAAACAGGTAATTTAACTGAGTTTTATGAGCAAATTCAAGAGAATAAAGTATGAAATTAAAATGTTGAACAATAAAAACATAAAGAACAACAAACCATCACAATTGATCTATCAGAAAAAAGCTTTCATGAAGGATTTCACCCCTCCTGGGCTACATCTCCTTGGTTCAACTTCCATGGCTTGGGCCCTTTTATTAGCTCACTAGTGCAAAAATTTATGTTTTCATGCATACAATTCTCCTACAACATACTCCAATGAATCCATAATGTCAAAATATATCAGAAATGACTATTCATTCTCTCAATTTTGCCTTCAGCTGATATAGGCATGGCCTTCCTTCCTGGTGGCCCTAGGCTTCCTTTTTGTTCAAAGTAACAAAAACACTTGTATAATTGCTCCTCTGCCTCTAAAATTTCTACCAATGTGTTTAGAGCATGCCAATCTACTAGTAATGACTCTTCCTCAGCCAAAATTGGTCGAACATTTCTCAAGATATGGTCAATTTAATTTTCTACTAGAATCCTCCTCCAAAACTAGAGAAGACTCCAGTTAAGTCCGCCAACTTTGGATGTCCCGCTGAATTTGGTTGAGTCAGCAAAATCCGCTACCATAATAATCGGGATTAACTAGCATTAAAATTGTGCTTAAGCGCATTCCATAACACATAGTTTAATTAATATTAACCTCTGACTTAGTGTGATAATCCCATGATTAGGACTAAACACCGCACTTAGTACATTCCACTTTGCCCTCAAATTAGAAGAAAATTTATATGGGGAGGGGGCTAGCCCATGAGACTAGCCCCCTCTTTCCTCTTCCATAAAACTTTCCCTTTCCTTTACCCTCAGTTTCACTTTTCTCATCTATGTTTTGTTTCCCTCTTGCTTCTAAGTGTGTGGCTTGAACACAAACCTCATCTATGTTTGTGGGATTAAACATGATAATAGTGTGCTGAAGGTAACTATGAAAACCCCCAACATACTTTAAAAATGTTTCTTGAGAATATAAATTAATACCCAAAATAACAGATCTTCTCCTAAATTCATGAGTATAATCTTGCATACGTTGCCCTTTCAACTGTCTAAAATTTTTCCAATCCATAATAGCCTTTTGCATGTAAGCTAAGGGATAGAATTTTCTTTTAATGGCAGCAATAAAACTTGACCAAGACATAGAGATCTTACCATAGTTTTTAATCTCTTCTTGAGTCCTTGCTTCCCACCATACAAGTGCAGATCCTTCAATCCTCAAAGAAGACAATTGAATCTTTATGTCATCTTGATGAACGTTATGAATTTTGCAGTACACCTCCAATTGATGTAACCAATTGTCCAATATTTATGAATTTATATTGGCATTATTCATTGGAAGCTCAAATTTTACATCAAGTTTGAGTAAGGGTGTTTTTCCTTTTGTGGCCTTTGAGTGAGTGTCAGTGGTTATTGTGGTGGAAGTGGAAGATGATGCTGATGGAGATGGTGAGGATGATGAAGATGCAGAGATGGAGGTGGATTTCCTCCACTGCCCTTTGAATTCTTCTCTGTATCCTTCTTATCATATGAAGTTTCTTCTCCATGTGGAGGCTTAGAACCTTATCCTGCCATCCCAACAGTAAAATCATCAAACATAATTTTAACCATCCTCTTTATTTCATTAAGGTATCTCTTGAAATCATCCTCTTCTAAATGTCCTTGAGTCTCTCCAACACCTGACATGATGGCTATGTATTCAAGCTCTAATTTTTATGCCTTTACTTCTTCAATCAACTCAGTTTCTTGTACAACTTGTACCTCTTCAGTCTTAGCTTCTTGAGACAAAACTTGAGGTGCTTCAAGTGAAGCTATGGGTGGAACTTACGGTGAGTATGGTGCTCTTGTAGCTCTCCTTCTTCTGTTCCTAATCAAAAGACTTGCAACGAACAATTTCCCTTCCCCTTTCTGCAACTTTAACCTTTTCATCATCATAAATTTGCAACCATTAAACTTGCACAAAATCCAAGTAAATATTAAGCAAATAACCTCGCCTTTCAACCAAGATCTAATACCAACTTGATCTGAGTATGAATGCTAGTTTTTTTGTGCTAATTTCACTTTCAAATTTAAAATTTATTTTCTAATCTTATACTTGTTGTACATAGGTTTCCGTGTTTCTTATGTGTGTCAAAAAGGTAATTTAACTGTGTTTTATGATTGAATTAAAGAGCATAAAGTATGAAATTAAAATGTTGAACAACAACAACATAAAGAACATCAAATGATCACAATTTATCCATCAACATGGATTTTTGATGAAGGAGTTCACCCCTCCAGGGCTACATCTCCTTGGTCCATATTCCATAGCTTGGGCCTCTGTATTAGCTCAATAGTGAAAAAATTATTGTTTACATGCATCAAATGCTCCTGAAACATACTCCAATGAGTTCAAATTGCCAAATTATATCAGAAATGACTATTCATTCTCTCAATTTGGCCTTCAGCTGATTTAGGCACGACCTTCCTTTGGTGGCTCTGGGCTTCATTTTTCTTCAAAGTGACAAAACACCTGTAGAATTTCTCCTCTGCCTCTGCAACCTGTACTAATATGTTCATAGCATACCAATATGCTATGAATGACTCTTCCTTAACCAAAATTTGTTGAAAATTTCTTAAGATATGTTCAATTTAATTTTCCCCTAGAATCCTCCTCCAAAACTGGAAAAGACCCCAGTTAAGTCCACCAACTTTGGAAGTCCTGCCGAATTTGGTGGAGTCCGCTAAATCCACCACCATAAAAATCATGATTAATTGGAATTAAAATTGTGCTTAAATGTAAATAAGAACATCTTAATTGTGCTTAAGTGCATTCCATAATACATAGTTTAATTAACATTCATCTCTGGCTTAGTGTGATAATCCCATGATCAGGACTAAACTCTACACTTAGTACATTTCACTCTACCCTCGGTTTAGTGGCATGATTATATGGGGAGGGGGTTGGCCCCCTCCAAACCCCCATCAGATTATTAGTTGAAATACAAATAGATATCGGGTGCTTATAAGGTTAAGACTCAAGTTGATGGCCCATTGGTATGGGCGCAAAGTAGGTTGGGGGAGGTCGTGGGGTCGAGCCCAGAGTTCCACCCGAACTTGTTATAATATTTTTGCGCCATGAACCATTGTATTACCCAAGGTTTGATTAAATGCGGCAATACATATTCAAACATTTGAATATATTAAAATTCCATAAGAATACTATATATTCTCAGACTTTGGCATATGGATTAACAAATAATTCTAATGACCATATAGTTTCAAACTATGGTTTAATAACATATATATGCCACCAACCTTTTAAATGTGTGGAGATTTGGACTATAGTAAATTGTGCCAACATATAAATTAAATTCAACCCCCATAACCTTAGGTCAAAAAAAAAAAAAAATTAATCCAACCCCAAATCCAACTTTGCCATATAGTTCAAATTCAAACCTTGAAGTTGGATAGGGTCCACTAGAGGGGAGATGTGGTGGCCCCTAGCTGCACCACTTGTGAGCCTCTAGTTGTGATGTCACTCATATAAAAAAAAAATGAATTCAACCGTAGGAGCAAATCCTTAAAAAATTTCACCTTCAAATCATGTTGTGACCCTTGTCACAATGCGACTGGGCATAAACTAAGGAATATTCTACGCATGCTAACTGGGCTACCATGTCATCAACCTGTCACTGTTCTGTAATTTTTTTTTTTAAATTTTCTTGTTCTGAACGGTAGTCATCATACTATAAATGCTTCATCCACAGTTGGTTTTCGATCAAACAAAGTGTGCCAGATTCCTGGAGACAGGTTGGTCGCTGTCGTTAAGTTTCCAATCAATTCTTAACACTTTCATTTTTTAGATTTTACACTGAGAACCTGATCATTAATCCCCACTAGAAGCCTTTTGGACCCCAAATCTCTTGGATTATTGATCATGCAGATAAGGGTACTGTTCCCTCACCCTTCCGGTCTCTATCCACTGAATTTTCCCAATTTCATCAAATTGAGCTTTTCACAAAAACTTAACCTTTTCCTTTATTCTTGCGATCTTCTCTTGCTTTCATTGACACTGTTATGTTTCAATTCCAATGAATTTTCATTGTAGAAATGTATTCTTGAAGAAACCATCTTGTTCCTACCTTGGTCATTAATCAAAGGAAATTTAAAAAATGTCTCACCTTACACACTGTCACCATGGCGATTCTTAGTTGCTCTTGCTTTGTAATTGCATTGACTCTTGACCAAGTATCTTCACCATTGTTATGTATCTTTTGGAAACCAATAACAAGAATTTGTGGAACCCGTGCCTTATTTTCCAAGATTCTTTGTCACTTTCTCTTTGACCTTTGCACTCTCTTGAACGGACATCTTGTTTCCATCATTGTTGAACACTGATTTGGACTCATGCAAATGTTTTAGATCTTGTTCACCTCCTTTCAAAGGAAACCTGTTAGAATCCTTAGAAATCTCATTACAAGCATAAGCATATTTTTGAAAATTTTGATTCAAAACACCTCTTTGTTTTATCATTAAAAATGTCAAATTCTAACTTGCATTCAATATCCTCTTCATTTCTCCTGCATGTATAAGAGACAAACTTGTATTCTTCTTATGCTCTCTAATTATGTACTCAATACCATATTTAAACAAGTGATACTTATTCTCATGGCAATGAAATATTGCTTTCCTATAATACATATAAGGACTTCCCAATACAATACCTGATATCTCAAGGGGCACCACATCAAGTTCAACTTCATAAATAAATTTTGAATTGATGGTGAAAATTAGTAAGAAATTCCTTGTAACCTGCAAGTTTGCATTCTTGCATATCCACCCTAAAGGATAGGGTCTTGGATTTCTAACAGTTTCAAGGTCTAGCTGCTTAACCAAGTCTTCAATAATCAAGCTAGCTTGTGACCCACTATCAAAAAGTGTATCAATCTTGGTATCTTTAAATACAACTCTAATATCGAAAAGTTCTATTATTGTATTTTTATCTTGAGTGACATTTGAACAATTTGAAGAGCTAGTACCTGCAATATGTTTACCTTTCAAACCCATGGCTGTAATATTTGTCTCATCTCTTGCATATGACCCTAAGTCGTTCAACTATAGCAACAATTTTACCCTTTTCTTTGGCTTTCATTTTTTTTTGTCTTCAACTCTCAATGAAGTTGCCAACAGTGGTCTTCACCATGGCCAGCCTTTGAACAATTTTTGCATGTGTTTTTTTCTTTCTCTTTTTTTACAGAGCTATTTCTATTTATTCTTCCATAAAACTTTCCCTTTCCTTTATCCTCACTTTCCATTTTCTCATCAATTTTTTGTTTCCCTCTTGCTTCTAAGAGTGTGGATTGAACACAAACCTCATCTATGTTTGTGGGATTAAACATGAGAATAGTGTGCCTAAGGTAACTATGCAAAACCCCAACATACTTTAACAAATCTTCTTGAGAATATAAATTAATACCCAAAATAACAAATCTTCTCCTAAATTCATGAGTATAATCTTGCACACTTTTCCATTTCAATTGTCTAAAATTTTTCCAATCCCTAATAGCCTTTTGCATGTAAGCTAAGGGATAGAATTGGCTTTTAATGGAAGCAGTAAAACTTGACCAAGACATAGAGATCTTACCATAGTTTTTAATCTCTTCTTGAGTCCTTGCTTCCCACCATACAAGTGCAGATCCTTCCATCCTGAAAGAAGACAATTGAATCTTTATGTCATCTTCATGAAGCTTCTGAATTATGCAGTACACCTCCAGTTGACGTATCCAATTGTCCAATATTTCTTCATTTATCTTTCCATTATACATTGGAATCTCAAATTCCACATCAATTTTGAATAAGGGTGTTTTTCCTTTTATGGATTTTGAGTGAGTGTGAGTGGTTTTGTGGTGGAAGTGGAAGATTATGGTCATAGAGATGATGAGGATGATGAAGATGGAGGATATGGAGGTGGCTCTCCTCCGCTACCCTTTGAAATCTTCTCTGCATTCTTCTTATCATCTGAATTTCCTTCTCCATGTGGAGGCTTAGAACCTTGTTCGGCCATCCCAACAGTAAAAGCACCAAACATAATTTTAACCATCCTCTTTATGTCCTTGAAGTCTCTCTTGAAATCATCCTCTTATGAATGTCCTTGAGTCTCTCCAACACCTAACATGATGTCTATGGATTCAAGCTCAACTTATGATGCTTGTACTTCTTCAATCAACTTAGCTTCTTGTACAACTTGTACCTCTTCAACCTTAGCTTCTTGAGACAAAACTTGAGGTTCTTCAAGTGCAGCTATGAGTGCAACTTTGGGTGAATATGGTTCTCTTCTAAATCTCCTTCTTCTGGTCCTAATCTCAGAAATTGGAACCAACAATTTCCCTTCACATTTATACAACTTTAACCCTTTCAGCATCACAAATTTGCAACCATTAAACTTGCACAAAACCCAAGAAACTATCAAGAAAATAACCTTGCCTTTCCACTAAGCTCTGATACCAACATGATCTGAGTATGCAAATTATTTTTGTTGTGCTAATTTCATTTTCAAATTTAAAATTTATTTTTTGATCTTATGCTTGTTGTACATAGGTTTTATTGTTTCTTATGTGTGTGAAACAGGTAATTTAACTGAGTTTTATGAGTGAATTCAAGAGAATAAAGTATGAAATTAAAATGATGAACAACATCAAAATAAATAACAACAAATGATCACAATTGATCCATCAACACAGAGTTTTGATGGAGGAGTTCACCCTTCCTAGGCTACATCTCCTTGGTCTAGATTCCATGGCTTGGGCCTCTGTATTAGCTCAATAGTGGAAAAATTATTATTTACATGCATCAAATGCTCCTGAAACATACTCCAATGAGTCTAGAATGTCAAAATATATTAGAAATGAATATTCATTCTCTCAATTTGGCCTTCAGTTGATCTATGCATGGCCTTCCTCGGCTTATTTTTTATTAAAAATGATAAAAACACTGGTATAATTTCTCCTCTACCTCTGCAACTTGTACCAATGTGTTCAAAGCATGCTAATCTGCTAGGAATGACTCTTCCTCAACCAAATTTGGTCGAAAATTGCTCAAGATATGGTGAGTTTAATTTTTCCCTAGAATCCTCCTCCAAAACTAGAGAAGACCCTAGTTAAGTCCGCCAAATTTGGAAGTCTTGACAAATTTGGTGGAGTCCGCTAAATTTTCTGCCATAAAAATGAGGATTAATTAGCATTAAAACTACACTTAACTGTAGATAAGTGCGTCTTAACTGCGCTTAAGCGCATTCCATAACACATAGTTTAATTAAGATTAACCTCCGGCTTAGTGTGATAATCTTGTGATTTGGAATAAACTCCACATTTAGTACATTTCACTCTGCCCTTAGTTTAGTAGCATGGTTATATGGGGAGGGGGATGGCCCTCAGGGATGGTCCCCTCCAAACCCCCGTAAGATTATTGGTTGAAATACAAATAGATGTCGGGTGCTTATAAGGTTAAGAGTCAAGTTGATGACCCATTGGTATGGGTGCAGAGTAGGTTGGGGGAGGTTGTGTGGTCGAGCCCCATCCTTCGCCCGAACACGTTATAAAATTTTTTCACCATGAACCATTGTATTATCCAATGTTCAATTAAATGTGCCAATACATATTCAAACCTTTGAATATGTTAAAATGCCACCATAATAATATATACGCTTGGACTTTGGCATATGGATTAACAAATAATTCCGACCACCATATATTGTCAAAATGTGGTTTAATTACATATATATGCCACCAACCTTTGAAAGGTGTTGAAATTTTGACTATGGTAAAATGTACCAACATATAAATTAAATCCATCCCCCATAATCTTAGGTCATCAAAATAATAAAATTAATATGACCCCAAATCCAACTTTGACATAAAGTTGAAATTCGAACCTTGAAGTTGGAGAGGGTCCACCAAAGGGGACAAGTGGCGGCCCCTAAATGCACCATGTGTCAGTATTTGGTTGGGTTTCCTTCATTTATAAGAAATTCTAGTTCCACCTTGGGAGCAGATCCTTAAAAAAATTTCACCTTCAAACCAAACTGGCAAATCTTGTTGTGACAATTGTCACAGTGCCACTGGGCATAAACTGAAGAATATTCCCTGTATTTTGACTGGGCTAGCATGTCATCAACCTGTCACTGTTCTGCAATTTTCTTTTAAATTTCTTTGTTCTGAATCATGGTCAGCAGACTATAACTTCTTCATCTGGAGTCATTTTTTGATGAAACGAAGTGCGATGAATTCCTAGTGACGGGTCATTCGCTATCATTGAGTTTCAAACCAATTCTTAGAACTTTCATTTTTGATTTTTTACACTGAACACCTGATCACTTCTGTAGAAATAAGAACGAGGTGTCATTTCACAATTATGCTCACTAGAAGTTCCAACATCAAAATCATGTATTTATCCAGACCTCCAAAAATTCTTGGACAATCATTCCAAGGTTATTGAAACTCCTAAGGGACTCCCACTTATTCGTGATCATGATCATGCCATTCATTTGATTCCAGGAAGTGTGCCTCCAAAATTTAGGCCTTACAAATATCCATATGTCCAAAAGAGAGAAATTGAATGTATGATTGCATAAATGCTAGAGGCTAGTATAATTCAACCTAGTCAAATTTATTTCTCTGCTCTAGTAGTATTGGTGCACAAGAAGGATGGATCATGGCACATGTGTCTAGATTATAGGGAGCTCAATAAGCTCACTATTAAAGATAAATTTCTCATTCCTGTGATTGATGAATTATTGGATGAATTACATGGAGCAATTTATTTCACCAAGTTGGATCTTCGTCCAAGATATCATCAAATTAGAATGAAGACTAAAGACATTCCGAAAACAACATTTCGAACTCATGAGGGTCATTATGAATTTTTTTTCATGCCTTTTGACCTTACCAATGCACCTTATACATTTCAAGGGTTGATGAACTCCATTTTCAAACCCTTCCTCAGAAAAATTATGTTAGTATTTTTCTATGATTTACTAATCTATAATAGGTCCTGCAAGGATCATGTTCAACATGTTGAAATGGTGCTCAAACTATTGGAGGAGAAACAATTATATGGAAAAACCTCCAAATGTTTCTTTGGAGTATGAGAGGTGGAATATCTGGGTAATATTGTATCTCACGATGGTGTTAAGGTAGACCCTAACAAAATTAAAGCCATTAAGAAGTGGAAATTACCGAAAACCATAAAGAAGTTTCGAGGATTTCTCAGGTTAACATGGTATTATCACAAGTTTGTTAATATTTATGGGACAATAGTAGCACCTACAACAAAATTATTGAAGAAAGATGCATTTTCATGGACTCCTGAAGCAACTAAGGCCATTGAACATCTTAAAGAGGAAATGTGACAAGTAGTGGTCTTAGCTACGCCAGATTTCAAAAAAACCTTTATTGTGGAATTTGATGCCTCAGAAAATGGAATTGGTGTTGTTTTAATGCAAGAAGGAAGACCCATTTCTTTTGAAATTCATCCAATCAAAGAAAATTATTTACAGAAAGTTATTTATGAGAAGGAAATGTTGGCAATAGTACATGCACTAAAGAAATGATGACCTTAGCTAATGGGAAGACACTTCAAGGTAAAAACTGATCATGATATTCTTAAGTACTTTTTGGAACAAATACTATCTTTAGAAGAGCATAAAAAATGGGTCAGAAAGATGTTGTATTATGACTTTGAAATCATCTACAAAAAGGGGAAGCTAAATGTTGTTGCAGATGCACTCTTAAGAAATGATGAGGATGTGGAAGCATTTCTTTGTGCCCTTTCTATTATCCAAACAGATTTAATAACTGAGGCAAGGGATGAATGGAATAATGATGAAGAACTATGGACACTCATTCAAAAGTTGCAGCAAGATCCAAGTACATCTGATACATTTATTTGGAAAAATGATTCCTTATGGTACAAATATTGCTTATATCTTTGTAAGAATTCCCAACTAAAACAAAAGATTATTTTGGAATTACAGAACTCTCCCTTAGGAGGACAATGGGCATTTTAAGACTTACCAAAAGCTCAAGAAATATTTTTTTGGGATGGCCTTAAATCTGATATTCAAAAGTTTGTGGCAGAATTTTTGGTTTTCCAGAAAAATAAAGATGAGACAATTAAGACCTTGGGTTTGATACAACCATTATCCATTCCAAATCAACGTTGGCAGGAGGTTTTAACGGATTTTATCACATTTTTACCTAAGTCCGATGGAAAGAGTGTCATCGTGGTGGTAGTTGATAGACTTACCAATTATGCACACTTTTGTGTATTATCTCATCCATTTAAAGTGAGTACAATTTCTAATTCATTTATGGAAACAATTCAAAAGTGACATGGAAACCCAAATATTATTGTAAGCAATAGAGATCCCATTTTCACTGGAAAATTTTGGATGGAATTATTTTCTTATTTGGGTACTCAAATAGCTCATAGCTCATCTTATTATCCTCAATCGGATGGCCAAACTGAGATAGTGAACAAATGTTTAGAAGGATATCTTTGTTTATTTGTATTTGATAAAAAAAAACAATGGTTCATTTGGTTAACTCTCGTTGAATGGCGGTATAACACTTCCTTCCACACTCCAACAAAAAACACCCCATTTACGACACTTTATGGATATCATCCATCATCCATCACATCATCTTTAAGAGAAAATTTTAAGGTTAAAGGAGTGGAAGATCACATCAAGCATCAACAAAAAGCTCTCCAAATCTTAAAATATAACCTAAATTTGGCACAAAATCAAATGAAACAATAGGAAAATAGACACTAGAGTGAGATAAATTTTGTTGTAGGCGACTTGGTATTTTTACTACTACAAAAATACAAACAAATGTCCCTCAAGCAAGCTAAGAAGGATAATAAATTATCTCCAAAGCACTATGGTCCTTTCAAGGTGTTGCAAAATATTGGTACTATGGCATACAAATTGGAGCTTCCTGCATATTCCCGAGTGCTCCTAGTTTTCCATGTCTCATGCTTAAACAAGGTTATAGGTGAAAAAATTTTGGTTCAAAAAATATTTCCAGAACTTGATGAGGAAGGAAAAATCATATTGGAACTTGACGCAGTCACGGAAACATGAACTTGAGAGCTACGAAATTGATCAATTTCAGAGTTTCAGAGTATCTCATCGAGTGGAAGAACTTGAATTCCACATGAGGAGGATGACAATTTTATACAAAAGCATCATAACTACTCAAGCCTTGAGACAACAAGGTTTTGAAGGAGAGAGGGCATGTTAGGCTTCTATATTACTAGTGTATTTCATTATTGTTGTTGAGTGTATCCCCTTATTGTTATTTTTGCCTTTGTAGTCCCCATGTTGTTTATTATTTTTCCCCATAATATCCACTATTGTTATTGATTTTCCCTTACATTATTATTGTTGAGTGGCTGGGATTATATTGTGCCCCCATGGAATCCTATATGAAAGGAAGTTTTCTCATTTGTGTCATCCGGGAATTGTTCATTTATGCAATGTAAAGGAGGTTCCCCACCGAAGTGGTTGATTTCTAAGTCATTGATCTCTCTTTTTCTTCTTTTGTGAGATGGTTTGATAACAAAACATGACCAAGAGTATTATTTAAGCAGTGGTTTAATTATTTATTTACTGGGAAAATCAACTAAATAAGGATTTATTTAATTTTTCCTAATGGGTTCTTTTTTTAACCGGAAATAAATTAATAAATATGATTTTATTAAATTATTTCTTATAGTGAAAGAAATTTTACTATGGTAAAATTTGTCTTACATGGTGTACTTAGATCCATCTAATTAAAAATGGTTAGATGACCAATTTTTGGTGATAATAGATTTCCCTCCAATGTGTGACCATTAGGAGAAAATCGTATGACTAAAGTACGTTGTAAAAACACAATCACTAGACACTGAAAGGGAGTTAGAGAGAGAGAGATTTGAATAAAGTGAAGTGAGAGAGGACAATGACTGAGGGGGTGAGAACTACAAAGTGATATAAGTCTCCTTTTATGTTGGAGTACATGTTCTCAATGAGGCGGGGGTGGCATACCCATACCCACCGAGATGACAAAGTACAAAGAATAATAGTGAACCCAACAATGTGGGATTGAGATACAAAATGTATAATACATGATACATGACAAGCTGGCATCAATGGGCGAGAAAATAATATAATGAATACCACATACATATTGTGCCTGGAAAAAATGTGCCAGGACTATATACAATAACATCTGAGTACATGAGACATAAATAGTGCCCCTCCATATGACATGGGGAGGGTGTGGGTATAATAACCAAAAAATCCTTTTTGAACAGGAAAGAGACTCACGAAGATACGAATGAATCCTTCCAGATAATAGGATCATGAAGGGCCATAGCTAATTGATTTTTTGAACACCATGGTGTTCCAAGTGTTGAAATAATGGATTTAAGCATTCAATATCATAGGCACTAAATCCTCAAGAGGATGGTGAGAATATATAAGGGCATAGGTGCCCCCAAGCATGTTATGGACATGCTAAATGTATTTATAATAGTGGACTCTAATCACATTTTTATGATGTGGTTTTACCACCTCATGCTTCCATTATGTTTTAGTTGTCTTATGTAGGAATAATGGATAGATACGATTAGATAAAAGTAATTTGGATTTACCAATCTCGTTTGTATACATATATGAAGAAAATGGGCTAAATTTTTGGGTTCACATACATGATGCTCATTATCCCAAAAGAGAGTGGATTTGGATATATGAATTGGTGATGACTGAAAATATCTTGGTTGACCAAAAAAACGTGTCTGAAATTTTGAGGTTTTGATGTAATATGAAAGGATGATTAAGTGGATCATCCCTAGAGTGATCTGAAGTGACTTAGGACTCTAGAGGTTCTTATAAATGGGTAAGGATAATGGTAGTAGAGTCGACACTACTAGATGCACTAGGAGGGTTAAGAGAACTGCTTCCACACGGAACTCTCAAATATGGATGCCCCCTTACCCAAACATTAGGTGTCAATGTAATGGTCAAAAGGTGTATGTGGTTTGAATGCAAGGGTTAGAAGTAAGGGGTCATATAACCAATCGACCTCACTATGGATGAAGCCTTTGGAATCCACAACATGTTGGTCATGGGTCTACTGTGGAAGGGAATATGCATGATGGTTTATACCATCCCAAGGAAAATCAGGGGTGGATATGGCTTCCATGATGTCTTCATCTGAATGGAAGATGGGAATACTGGAGGAAGGGAGACCACATGATGCAGTGGAACTATTTGGCACATCATCATGAGATATATGGTTCACATACGCATCACTATGTAGGGTAGAAAAAGGGCTAGTAGATGAAATATCTATCGATGTTGAGCCCAAGATGATCACCGAAGGAGGTTTAGTCGAAACATAAGGGAATTCCCTAGAGGGGTTTTCCACCATGGATCTCATGGATGATGACAGATAGAGGATAGTGGCCAAAGGTTCCATCATCTCGACATCGGGGGGAGGTATCACAATGGGTGCAGAAATGTTCTTCGGTTGTATAGAAGAAAAACTCGTGAGTATAGGATTAGAGGATCCACTACGTTCAACCTCGATTCGACAAACAACCTTAAGGGTGTTGCGAAAGTCGTCGAGACGGGGAAAAAGGTGAGAATAGTGGCCATAAAAATCACACAAAGCACAAGGTTGATTTGTGCGCAACGATTTGAGTTTCTTACCGGAATCGAGTAAGGTAACATGGACCTTCAGGATATTAGATTCAGAAAATGTCTCATTGACCACAGGTTTGAGACAAGGAAGCTTAAGAAATTTGCTGGTGGCATTACCAATGACATCACACAACCATATCCCTACGAAGGTGCCTACATGTCGTACCTACTAAGGAAGCGTTTATCAAGCTTTGGGGAGCTTTGTCCTTAGGTTCCTTCTTTTGATTTTCCCCCATCACTGCATACTTTCACAACATAAGTAGATTCTCGGCTTGAGGTGGATGTGGCATCAAGCAAGGGAGGCCTCTATTGGTATCCCATGATTTGGAAGATTGGTATACCAAATTACAAGGCAACATGGAACCAATCTTTGGAGCCCTAGGACCTAGCATTCCTGGACTTAGAGAGGGATCTCTCTATTTGTTTGCAAAGGATATGAACTTGTTTGCTTTATATGATTTATTTAAGGCTAGTTATTAAGTGTGAGGTTTTATTGTTTTGTTTTGGTTGGGCATAATGATCTAGAAGCATAGGTAGAAAGAGGAAATCTCTAAGTCATTGGGTAATGGAGTCAAATGGAAATCATGATAAGTTCATCAATAGATTGGGGAGCATCATAGGGAAAATCTAACTTGGTAAGTGGATCTTCAAGTTTTAATGGTAATGAGATGGACATCAATTGTAAGAATGAAAAGTAGGATAAAGGGAAATTAAGAATCCTTTATTATATGTAATTCTCAATGGAGGGACTTAAATATCACAAAACATGAAGAGGCAATCAATAGATAGGGCAAACCATAAATTCTACAATCCACACTTTAGCAAATAATAATTCAAGACAAACTTTTCCAATGAAATATAGAATGTGAGAAACTCATTTAACTTCTAGTGATTTCACCTTCAAGGATAGAAAACACTTAAGACACACATATAACTGTAATCAGAGAAGAGGGAACTCCTAAAAATCCTTGATTATAGTTATGAAGATCTCTAAAAAAATTAGTTAAGTAAGTACAAAGGGTATCATCGAAACAAAACCTCTTTGGCAAACTTTAAATAATGGTACTTTAGAGAGAGACTTCAAAAATAGTGTTTAAGTGGCAGCAAGTAAGCAGGGAAAACCATAAATCATGCTTGAAACCAACTGTATTGAACTATTCATGAAATAAACAAGCTTAGGGGGGTCTAGAGAGCAATTAAGAATTCTCTAAAATGTCCTAGCAGAAGAAAACATTAAGGTAGTGAAGATTAAATAGAACTAAGGTGCTTTCAAAAGACATTTCTTAGCATAAATTTTTTTTTCTACTATAACATCGAAAGGTGTAAACCTAATGAAACAGGAAATAAAAATAACAGATTAGAAGCACTTCACCAACAACCAAGGTCAGGGATCCAGTGTTCTAGCCTCCTCCATCAACAAACAAATCAGGGCATCCACAAGTTCCAAGACTTCAATTTCTTTTCAACTTCCAAAAGACTATGTATTACTTCAAAGAGTCATCAAATGCCAACAAGATAATGAGTTTGGATGCAATATTTATGTTGCAAATGAGGAGGTGAAGCCTAAGATAGGGTTTGAGTATCATTTATTACAGAGTAAGTGCATTCCTAACCTTGAAGACCATGCAAGGCTCAAGGCAAGAACATCTGTAGCTACTTCTGTGTTTTAATAACTTCTATCTTAACTTCTAAGGAAAAATAGGTGAATATGTTGACTTTAAGGCCTATTCATAACTTTTACAATAACTGTTTGACAGGTAAAATATCTCTGACTTAGCTCAATAACTGCCTAATGCTTTTTTGAAGGAAACAAAGCACTTAGGTGGCTCAAAAATATCTTTGAGAGGAATAACTGTTGCGAGCTGAGTCATTCGAATTTTTCTTGGGTTAATCTGTCCTTTGTTCTATCTTTAATCTCTGTCTTAAGCCTTAAACTCTGTCTTTATGATTTTTTGTCTGCTCTTTATCATATTTTCTTCAATTTGTTTTGATCTTTGTTTGGTGCATTTAATTATTTATTTTATTTCCTTTGATATTTTGCTTTATCCTTTTAATCACTGCCTACCTTAACTTTCTGCTCTAACCATTGTTTTATGAATTAATCTCCTTGATTTGCCTTTTGATATGAGATTTAATCCTTTAATATTTCTTTCTTTGCTTCGCTATTTCTTGACTGTTCATGCCCTCTATGTGCAGGGACGTGTTTCTTTGTGTGTTGGAGGATTTATGATCCATCGAAGAGCATGCTTCATCGTTGATCAAACCCTGAGAAGGCCTTTGATCTCCCCAATTCTGGATTAAGACCCTTGGATCGTCACCCAAGCTTTCATCCATCTTTTATGGATTGTAGGAGGGCATTTGGACCCTTTTCACCATGAAAGACCTACATAAAACACAAACCTTTAGAAAAAACCATGCAGGAGCAGGCTTGACTGCATTTTCAGGGGTTTTGGGAGATGGTTGCAGAGGGAGAAATGGAGCAGAGGAAAGGTTCCTGAGGCAGGAAGAACTTTTGAATTTGGTTTCGAAGGTGAAAGGTGGTTTTGATAAACCGGGGTGGTTTATCGCGTGGATTAGAGGCGGTAAGTGGTTTGGGGTAAAATGGATGCGATACCATAGAGTGACTACCACGTGGCAGGTGAAAAACTGCCTATTCCACATGGGTTTTGAATCATCAAACCCATCGCAAATTTTTACGTGATATGCATTCTTGGCCATCAGATCTTGGGTAATGAGATCGATGGTACAGAATGATTTTAGGAGCGACGAGAAGATTTGGGCATTGGAGCTCGGGGACAGGTGGCACAATGTGAATGGAGTGGAGGGGTAGTGGAAAGTGGGACCTGAGGCGAGGTGACATGGAGATCTTTGACGGGTAGCGCGGGGTCATAGCAATGCGGGGCAAGGTTGGGGATGTGACAACTATTGGATTGGGGGAACAGATCCCGATCAATGGTGGAGATGGTTCAATGAAATGAAAGGCGGGGTGAGGGAACGTGGGCATGCCTTTTAATATTTCAAAGGTTAGGGGCCTTTATAATAAGGTTTTGAGTGGTTAAAAACAAAAAGGGGCAGAGGTATGATTTATATGGGGAGGGGATAAGAATAAGTGGAGGCTGAGGTTTTATGTGGTCAAAGGAGCTAGGGTTTAAGCAGAGAGGGGCTTAAGGCCTAATTTATATAAAGAGTGGGTTTTTAACATAAAGAGGACTTTATGATAAATTTTAAAGGACTCGATAGGTAAGAACTTAAATTTAAATAATGTAAAAAAAGAATTTTTACATTGTTTAATATGTTTTTAAAGGAAAAATGATGGATGAAGGGATCTTATGAGGGTTTTGAGTTAGGGAGAAAATGGGTTTTGTAGAGGGAGAAAGGAAGTAAATGAGAGTGGGATGTGGTGAATAAAATGAAATCAGCAGGCCTAGAAAATGGAGTTTCCTTGGAGCAGTGGGGTAAATTTTAGAAGGCAAAAGATAGAGAAGTTTAGTAAAACAATTAGGCTTAGGATAATGAAGGCAGTGAGATTTCTAGAACTCACAATATTTCTCAAATGTTGTTTCTAGAAATCTAGGATCATAATTTAGTCATCTTTTGATATCACCAAAGATTACTGATGACTAACAATGGCTCCACTTGGGGAGGGAAGCTCCCTTTTGGAGGTGTCCAGAACTTTCAGTTTATCAATCTATGAGTTTCAGCATACCATTGTCTTATCCATTGGGCAAATTTTCCTTCCTTTTACTTAGTTGATATTTCTTTGAAGTGACAATATTAACAATCTGCAACATATGATTTATTTCAACAACATTTCTACCTACCTAAACTACTTGTCCTAACATTTTTTCTTCTTTGAGTGCACTTGAACTTGCAAACCCTTGACATTTTATTTTTGAAAACAGAAGTAAACTATATACTTCTATCCTTATTTATTCCAAGATTTTAGATTAAAATATTGAACTCTTTCTATTCTCTACCTAAACTACTTGATTGCTTAGATTAAGCTGTT
>JAXQQM020074084.1:0-123901 GCA_034641835.2 Pinus albicaulis
TACTACATTTCGCGGAAATTCCGACACCCGTTTCCGACGCTTTTGACCAAATGTCGGAAATTTTCCCAAATTTTTTCCATCCCGCCCGAAACCGTCGCTATACCGACGTCTATAGAAAAGTGTCGCAATACCGACACTTAAACTAGTGTCACAATTACGGCGTTTAAAGGAAGACGTCGCAATTGCGACACCATGGCCCAAAGTGTCACTACTGAGACGACTCTAAACGTCGCAACTGCGACACAATGTCTAGGTGTCGCCATTGCGACGTTTGGAGGCACCGTCCTAATAGCGATGCCTTTTCCGCCGTCGGTATAGCGACAGTTATTTTCGTGCTACTTAAAAATACCAAACTTATATGGGCCCTACATAAAAATTTGAAACTTATATGCGCGCTACATAAAAATGTTTCGTATTTGTCGCAATAGCTACGTTTGATATCACGCGTGCATTCGCTCTCTGCTCTTGCAGAACAGCATTTGCCCTCAGCATTCGCGCTCAGCTCTTACAGAACAGCATTTGCCCTCAGCATTCGCCCTCAGTGTTCGCCCTCAGCTCTTGCAGAACAGCATTCGCCCTCAGCTCTTGCAAAATGGTAAGTTCTTACTGCAGGCCCTTCCTCCTATAGTAGGGTTGACTCTATTTGGGTTTTTTGGTCAATTCCATTGGATTGTGTTAGGCTGTATGGTTCTCTCTAGATGTCAAGAATCAAGATTCAATACCCTCTATTATCTTCATCACCCAACACAAGATTTAAATTTTTCCCAAAGAAACGCTTATTAATTTGGCAGCCATTATTTCTCCCTACTTTAAAAACCCTACATTTAAATGAAAACAAGCATTGCATTTCAACTACAAAAATCTATTAGTGTTCAAATGTACATGTGTGCTACATTAACGTCCGATATCATGCGCGCATTCGCCCTCCGCTCTTTCAGAACAGCATTCGCCCTCAGCATTCGCCCTCAGCTCTTGCAGAACAGCATTCGCTCTTCAAGATTCGCTCTGCTTAACAAAGATTCGCCTCGCATTCGCCCGAGTTTCCGTGTATCCATCTGATTTCGCTTTCGCCTCTCCCGTATCAACATTCGCCCGCATTCGCCCTCGCCTCTGCGTAACAGCCCTTTGCCCTCGCATTCGCCTCGTTCGCCCTCGCCTTCTGCAGGTATCGAAGATTCTCCCTCCATTGTCGGTCTCCTCTCTTTCGCCTGCAGAATATTTTCTTTGTGCCTCTGCAAATTGTAAGTTCATCGTTGTGCCCTTCCTCCTAAGGTAGGGGTTGACTCTATTTGGGTTTTTTTGGTCAATTCCATTGGATTGTGTTAGGCTGTAGGGTTCTCTGTAGATGTCAAGAGTCAAGATTCAATTCCCTCTATTATCTTCATCACCCAATACAAGATTTAAATTTTTCCCAAAGAAACGCTTATTAATTTGGCAGCCATTATTTCTCCCTGCTTTAAAAACCCTACATTTAAATGAAACAAGCATTGCATTTCAACTACAAAAATCTATTAGTGTTCAAATGTACATGTGTGCATCACTTGTGTAGGGTATTCCTTTTCCACTTTCACATTATCCAAGAATGTGTGCAGTATAGTTCATATTTTTTGTGATTTAGATTGCCTTGAAAAGGAAAGGTAAATTATTTCCCATGGAAAAAGAAGGTTTTCCATTTTTATAGGTTGTTTGGACTTACGTGGAAAAATTTATGGTATGCCTTTCATATTATGTAGTTTAAATTTGAATTAACAGATTATTCTACATGAGAATATAATTACCTATGTGATGTCCTTCATCACTAATTAAAATTATAGGGTTTCAATTTCCTAGACTCTAACTCATCTGATGCTAAATTCTAGGTTCTCATTGGTGGATCACTCTTCCATTGATTTCCTTTCCCTCTCGATCTTGTCATACTTTAAAAGTCATCAATGATACATATATTATTTCAGGTATCCCAAAAGGCTTTATAGTAGAACATATTGTGAAGTTTTTTTGACACTTGAGGATTCTTTTTAGAACCGCAACGTGGTCTATGCTATCGAGTTATATATCAAGCAACTTGTCCTTAATAACCACACTATGAGGTAGGTTCAACCAGTTTGAACTTGTTGGGACATAGCATATGAAGTTGTGTGATGAGTCCATATCACAGGTCTATTATGGTGACAAAAGTGAAGACACGTAATGATAGTTATTATGTTAACATTATTAGAAACATTTTCGAAATTATCCATGCTATCAAGATGTCAAAATTCCAGGCATTAGGTGTCAATACTCGTAGCTAATAGATAATAATAATAATATAAAAAAATCACAACATTATTCTTGAAATATGATTGTTACACATTGGTAACCTAGTTCATGAGTTACTATCACCCAAAGATTGCAAAACAAACTTAAAATATAAATTAAACCAACATGAGAATCCAACTAAGGGTTTCTCGACAAAAGCATGCCATAACCTGGCATTTTGAAACCCAAATTTGAATCCATCATAAGTAATACAATGCAAACTCAGATGGATTTTCAATGCATGTTTGCATGCCACACTTATTCTCTGTCTAGATATCATTTTTTAAATGGAACCATTAGTCAAGCCCACAGTCCTTTTTATGTGAAAAATTTCAGCTCTATTTGAGCTCTTTTTGCTCCACCACCTCCATAAACCAGTGTTACACGGGGTCTCGCCCCCCCACCTAGGGGTCTAGATTCCTCGCCCCCTCGCGCTCCAGGGTCTTGGGGACTTCTAGGGGATGTTTCCCTCATGCCCCCTCACGTCCCCTCACCGCCCCTTTTAGTTTATGGTTTCGTGTTAAAATTTGATGTGCCACTTAGCATATTTGAGAATCCAAGTGATTCTGATTCAGATGGTGACATGGTTGATCTTGATATATTCGTGTAGAAGTTGGATGCAGAGACTAGTGGGGCATTAACTTGAGCATTTATGCTCATTTATCAGTATGATGATATCATTTGATATTCATATGTTATGTTTTATGTTTCAGACATAACTTATTTGCGTTAAGTTTTATGTTTCAGACTTGAGTTGTAAACTTCAGTTTAAACTCTATTTTGAATCTTGATATAATATGTCATATGATATCTTAAACTTTATTTTCATTGTACATTGTTAGCAGTTACATTAATGATTATATAGTTACAAACTTACAAACTTACATGCATGATTGTATGATGTATGTTTTAACTTTTAACTTTTAAATTTGTTTCAATTATATGATTCATCATTCATCGATTTGTAATTTATCATTTATGATTTATCTTTCATGATGCAAGTGTATGATGACTGTATATACATTCCTTGCAAAAATATAGTTACATTTTAAATATTAAATTTTATAATTTTTATGACCCCGACGTCCCCCCACGTTTCCTAAAAATTGGTAGGGAGCTTTTGCATAGGCCGCTACCGCGCTCCCTCGTCCCCTCGCTCCCACGTCCAGGGGACTTGTGAACACGTTTCAAATGAAAATGAAGTTTGAGGCATTTGCGCCTATGGCTTCCAAGGGGTCTGTCCACCAATGTTATAACCCAAATTAAAATGACCTGGATTTAGTTGATAGGTATAACTAGGTTGCGATTGTGACATTCCATAAAATGGTAAACCAACTTGTGAATAAATGATTCCAAAAACAGGTTGTTGTAAATTAACCGAAGGATTTGGAGTGTGTGGACCCAACATTTGAGGATATTGAGTTGAAGGACCCGCTTGATAAGGTTGTACAACATTTTGATTCTGTAACTGGGGTAAAGATGTATTAACAAGTGGTAATGATGTGGGTGTAACAGGTTTAACTAGTTGATATGATTGTATAACTGTTTGTGGTTAGATAGGCTGAGTGGGCATCCATTGACAAACATGCATTTCGACATTTGATTGACCGAATAGTGACGAAGTACTGTCATATTGGGTGGCCAAAGGTTGGCCCCCAGCATGAGGAGGATAATAAGACAGAAAATATTGTTCTCCAAATGCTAGGAGTCTAGTTGATATGGTACTTGAAGGAATAGACCCAGAAGGACCGGCTTGATATTTTCCTGAAGATGTGTATAATGAATCAAGTCGTTCAGTACTTACGATAGGATTACCAGTTAAAATACCGGATGATGACATTGGTAAAGTCTGTGGATTTGAAGATGCACTAGAGAAAATTCCGGATAATGATTTGTAACCTGATGGGACAAAAGGGCCACCATCATTTGGAGAATTTTGAGGTCTAAAATGGGCCTCCTAAGGAAAATGTACAATCAAAATTCACTTTATGAGAACCGATCACATTTTAGGGGATGACATCATCCCTAATGGTTGAGGTGGCATTGCTTGAGTTAAAGGTACTTACTTGTCACATTCTCAATGGAGGATAAAAACTCATGGTTAACCATAGTAGTGCTCTAAGTACTTTAAAATTCAAAGTAAAGTACTCATAATAAATGTCATTTCACACTTTTTGAATAAAAATATATTATTTCCATTTCATATTTCTTGAAAGAAACAATGCATATCCCTATACATTTATTATATTATATTATATAATATAATATTATTTTTATATAATATATTAATTACATGTTATTATACAATTTAAATAATATAAATTTTAATTAATAACATATAATGTAATTAAGAATTTATAAATTTATATTTATATTTTAATTTAATTTATTTAGGTACAAAGGAAAAATGCATTAGTTGTTCAATGATAATGAATTTTTGTTGAAAATATCATTCTTATCTATAGTCACATCAATACAATTATTTTATTAATTTTATTTTGGTACAAATTTTGAATTGAATTTAACTATGGTTACATGGATTGTGGTGCAAAAAGTGAATTGCAAATTCATAAATATTATTTTATTGGTTTAGCTATTATTTTATTATTTCCTTAGGAGGCCCATTTTAGACCTCAAAATTCCCCTAATGGAAAATATGACTCTAATGAAGTGGTAAACATCGACGGGGTAGCTAGGGCGGGAGTTGACGTAATTAGAACAGATGACCCAACCGAAGATGTTGGTTCAATCATGGTTACTTGACCAAATGCATACCCTTTCAAATCGACGAGAGTTTGAAAAGGAACAGGATCAACAAAAGCAAAGCGTGTCGATTGAGAAAAAGACTCGTACAGGTAAAGGTCCTCCCCAATATGGGTTGGAGTTAAAGGTGTATCGTCTTGTGGGATTTCTTCAATCATAATTAAACTAGGGGGAAGTATTTCACCGTCACGCCCAAAGTATATTTCAGGTGGTTGACTGTGTGATATGGGAGATTCAATAGTTACAGAACTTTGTGGGATGACCAAATTAGGAACAACTTCTAGTTGTATGACTTCAGGATTCAGATGTTGTGGCAAAGAAGAGACGAGATCTGGATCAATTTATGGTTGAACAACGTCGGGTTCAAGAGGTATGGTCTCACTAATTGGATGGATCATGACCACAGGTAGCTGTGAAGAATCTGTTTCGACAACAGTAGACGAACTGGGATGTGTAGAAACAACTTGAGCTAACTCTAGTTTATGGGAAAATGATGTTTCACCAGAGGTACGAATTGTAGTTGATTTGGCAGATCATGATCGCCTTCGCCTACCAGAAGTAACTTCTGGCGGTAAAGGTGGTTTTAACGTTAGTCTACGCGAACGACGGGGGAAAGGTTTTTTTTCTTCCATGATTACTGATTTATTTTAACCAAAAAAAAATAAACAAAATAAAAGGGTAATGCTAAGAAAAAGGGTTTACCAAGAAAGTGTGAACTGTAGAATACCTCGTGGCGAACCAAGAAGTACGGGCAGGCAATCTCCCCGAATGTTGTGTTCGGTGTATCACAATTTACAAGGTGGCCGACTCCGTTCACTATGGATGGATAGCACCTAAAATTTTTCCTCCCAAATATACCCAAAGGTACGTGGAGGCCCAAGTCCGTATTAGCATTGCCTGATGCGAAACCGCACAGTGAGAGCACCCCTTTGTACTTATCGTACTGTAACACCTCCAGACATACCCAAAAGTACATGGACGAGCTATGATATACTTCCATACATGGAGTGAGGTATCACACTCGGAATGTATCACAGAAAAGTTAATGACAACTGCTATGTTTTACGATGCGGGAACACGTCTCTAGCCTAGACCTTCTAAATTTTATTGTTATGGTTCCAATGCTTTGTTAGGTAAATTGAGATTAATTTTATGTTGATCTTGCTTAACAATTTTCCTTTCAAAGGTTCACCGCGATGATGTATTGGAAAATTCATAAAATGCAACTAAGAATGATACACAATCTTTCACTTTTAGTTTTTCAATGAAAATCCTAGCTACTAGAGGGAAAGAACAATCAATTTGTGAGCAAAAAAATCAGAGAACACAAACTAAATGCAGAGTTCCTAATTGTTCCTTTTTGCAAAACACACAAACCACTACATGCAAATACAGATTTTTCTTTTCAGTTCCTTTAATGTTATGAATGCAGAAAAGAAACTAAGTGCACTAAATCAACAAAATCAAATGCTTTTTACTTTTGAGAAATGAAGAATAAAAACAAGAATTTCTCTTTTGAAGGAAAAATGAGGAATGAAACAACAATTTCTCATATCAGGAAACGAAGAATTTATGACAATTTCCTTTTTTCAAAAGCAAATGGATCTAATGCGACAATAAAAATACTTTGAAATTAACTTGCCAATGTTAAAGAAAAATGCTTTAAACAAACATTGAACAAATTTTCTTTCAAAGGAGGAAGAGGTAGATGAATTCACTAGTCAATATGAGGCTTAGGCTTTTCAAAACACATCAGCAAACAAACTGAAAAAACCTACAAAGACAAATTCAAGGGAATTTGGATGGCTTCAGGAGGCAACGTAGTCTCTAAAGAGAGACAGTGCTTTGCAATGCAGGCCTGAAAGGGAGATAGTTCTATGCAAAGCACTGTGTCCTGTCTAAGAGTGCGTTGGGCGCAGTGTAGAAAAAAAAAAAACTTTTTAACACACTTATTTTGCAAATTTGGATCTTAAAAATCCTAATCTTTGTGAGTAACAACTAATGGGTGAATAAACAAAGAAAAACAGAGATTAAAACACCTAGGATAAAGAGTAGGATCCCTAGTGGAGTCGCCAATTTGTTGGACAGAATTGTGAATTACGGATAAAACACGCTTCCCTAAACATATGCTAATATAGAACAACAGGTTAAAGACTATACGACTTCTTTTCCTAACTGAGAAGAGACACAAAAAATGGATTAGATTCTTACTTGGAATCCAAGTGCTTCCAAATGATTCCTTCTGTCGCTTCCGTTGTAGCTTCAAATTCTAGCTGGCTGTGCAAAATATTTCCTGCAAGAATGAACACTAAACAGTAGAAGATAACAATAATATAGATGTATATTCAAGTTAGTTTTCTAAATCATTAAATCACAAACCATATACATCAACTAATATCTTGCAATATGGAAAATCAAAGCCAATACAGATGCATATAGGGAAAAGTAAGTTGTATTCTTTATTAATGATAGAAGGCGAGGTTAGAACCAAATGACTGATTTTGTGTCACCATCTCCAACAACATCCCAATCTCATCACAATGCAGATATTCCAGCAAATTGTCACTCAAATCAATCTCCTCAATGAAAAATCCACCAACATTTCTCTACACAAATTCTTCCTTATCAAACACTAATATCTGTGCTCAATTTATAGAGTAGCTGAGGTAGTTTTACAATCAATGAATTTCCAATAATAGGCAAGACATGTTCCCAATCTTGTAGATGTAAAATGGACACATGGATTCGAAGTTTGACACATGTGAACTCTTCTAGAAGGCACCGGCCAAGTGGAGATTCCAGAACAATGAGAATCTCGCTCCTAATGTGACCAACACACCCATAGATGTCGGGAAGTGCTTTGCATAGTAGCCTTGCATGGGGCTACTTGCATATGCAACGCACTTAGTCCCTTTAGAGGCAGCGTTGATGAGCTCTCATATGATATATTTTAAACTTCAAACCTTGGAAACCTTTGCAGATGAAAGTCCTTGATTGATCTGTCTTGTTATTTGTCTTAGGGCATATAGCAATTGAAATGTTAGGGGATGATAGACCCTATACATTGGTCCTGGAGATGGTGCCCAGTTAACCAGGTCATTGGGAATGATGCCAAAATTGACCTATAACACAAGGCATGGCATCCCAAGACAACCTATCAAAGCCACAAGCAAAGGGCAACACTGTGAAGCCAAAGAAGGACATGGGAAAGTGGTGTGAGTTCCATAAGAGCTCCACTCACAACACAAGTGAATGTCGGGCCAAGAAATCACTGGTGGCCGAGATGAGGGATTTTGAATCAAATTCATGCTTCGACTCTGAATCAAAACCTGACAAGGGGAATGACAAAGGGAAACCGATTATTGATGCGAAGCCCAATGCCACTATTGCCACTGTAAAGATCCAAAACGAGGAACCGGAAAATTCTAAGAAGGAGGAGCATCTCTTCTTCTTCAAGATGTGGGTAAAGGGTTCCCCACTACAGTTAATTGTTGAAAATGGGAGCCAAAAGAACCTCATTTCAGCAGACATCGTGAAGCGGTTGGACTTGCCAACCACAGCACACCCACATCCATACACCATCGTGTGGCTTCACCAAGGATGGGTTCTCCACGTCAACCAGTAGTGCCACCTTCCCTACAACATCAATCCCTTCACGGATGAGATATTATGTGACATTGATCCTCTTGATGTTTGTGATGTATTATTAAGCCAACTATACTTGTGTAAGAGACATGCTATGTATGAGTCTCGATCTCGCGTTGTTATTGTTACTTTGGGAAATAAGTTGTACAAAATACCAAAGGTGCCACCGTTTGCCACTATCTCTTTGGTTACTGCAAATCAATGTAGTAAGCTCATTTCCAAAATAAGGAAATTTGTTTTCCTGATGATCTGCCCCCAGAGCAAGAAGAAGACTATGGCCACGACCTCTAGATAGGGCTCCTCTGCATGACAACAACAAATGGACAAGGTTGTGGAGGAGTATGGGGATATCTTCACCTCACCCGCAGGGTTGCTTTGCACTCTCAGGTCAAGCACCCCATTGATCTGACCCCAGGTGCACCACTACCCAATGGACCAATCTATTGGCTCTTTGTTCTAGAGAACGATGAAATTAAGAGGCAGATTCAGGAGCTGCTGCAGAAAGGTCACATCTGGCCGAGTTCATCACCCTGTGGGAGCCTGATTGTGTTGGTACAGAAGAAGGATGGGACTTGGAGACTATGTATTGACTATCGGGCGCTGAAAAATATCACTGTCCAGAATAGGTACCTAATCCCACAAATTGATGACCTTCTAGACCAACTCAAAGGGGTGAAATATTTCATCAATATCGACTTGAAGTCTCGGTATCACCAGGTACCAATCAAACCCTCCGATGTGTGGAAGACTACCTTCAAAGCCAAGGAGGGCCTTTTTGAATGGCTGGTCATGCCTTTCGGGTTGACGAATGCTCCCACAACCTTCATGAGGTTGATGGATGACATATTGCGGCCATTCACCAACTCATTTGTAGTGGTGTACTTGGATGACATTCTGATCTTCAGCTAGACTTGGGAAGAGCACCTCCACCACATCCGACAAGTCCTCCAAACACTGCGGAAACACAAGTATTGTGCCAATTTGGAGAAGTGCACTTTTGGCATGATCCAGGTTCAATATATGGTATACATTATTGATGAAAGGGGGGTGCATGTGGATCCAACCAAGATCCAAGTCATTCGGGATTGGCGAGCCCCAACCACTCTAACAGAGCTTCGCAACTTTCTAGGTCTTGCTAATTTCTACCGCGGGTTCATGTTGGGATTCTATCATATCACTTAGCCCTTGAGTCAAGTCACCAAGGGAGGAGCGAAAGCAAAATTCTTTTGGTAGAAATCTCAATAGAAGGTGTTCATAGAATTGAAACATCGCCTCTGTTCTGCCCCAGTGCTCTCATTACCAGACTTGCAACAACCATTTGATATTGAGACAGGTGCCTCTGACTATGCTATTGGGGCATTTATTATTCAACAGGGGCATATAGTGGCATATCACAGTGATACATTGTCCAACACAGTCTGCAAGTATCCCACTTATGACAAAGAAATGTATTCCATTATGCAAGCTTGTCAACAATGGAAGCATTACATTTTGGGGAAGGAAAAAATCATCCACACAGAACATCGACCCTTGCAGTTCATACAGACACAAGGAAAGTTGCAGAATGATCGTCATCAGAGGTGGTCCACATATCTGCAACAATTTCATTTGAACATCAAGTATGAGAAGGGTAGCACTAATAATGTTGCAGATTACCTCAGCTGACCATCGATTGTGGCACTAACCACCGTTCTCAACTCTTGTGGGCATGAGACTTCTGATTGGATGCTTCTATACAAGAGTGATCCAAAATTCAGTCACACATAAAAGGCACTCTTGGGGGGTATGAAAGTTCCAAATTTTCACCTCCAAGATGCATTGTTATGTCACCTGGGACACCTTTGTTTTCCTTCAAGCGAGCGTGCCAAGATGATATAGGAAGCACACTACAGACAAGTCGCTGGACATTTCGGGGTCGAGAAAATAGTGGTAGTACTGCAGAAATATTTCAATTGGTTGAACCTTCGACAAGATGTCGGGAACTACATCAGATCCTACACTGCTTGCGCCATTGCCAAACCTACCATCAAGAAGCAAGGCCTCTATAGTCTGCTACCTACCCCTAGTAAAACTTAGGATTCCATCTCCATGGATTAAATAGCGGGCCTTCCTTCTACTAAGCATGGAAAAAACTATGTTTTCGTGGTAGTTGACAGATTCTCGAAGATGGCCATTATGGCGGCCTGCAAGAAGAATATCACAGCAGAATCCACTGCTAAACTCTTATTTGAACGAGTGTGGGTGTACTTTGGGATCCCACAGTCTATAATCTCAGATCAGGACAATAGGTTCCTCAGCACATTTTGGTCCAACCTCTGGTCAATGCTGGACACCAAGCTCGCCAATTCCACAACTTTCCATCCCCAAACTGATGGCCAGACAGAGGTCATCAACAAGATGATTGTACACATTCTGCGCATGTACAATTCAAATCATCCACGCACATGGGATGAGAGCCTCCCCTATGTACAACACATTTATAACCGGACTCTCCATAGCTCAACAAGACACACTCCCTTTCTGGTGGGATTGGGATTCCATCCACTATGTCCCATTGACGTAGCCATGCCATTTGCGGCTACTCTAGCTGATTCAGCTCATGTCTAGTCTAAAGCTGAAAAGGAAAAAAACTTCATCAAGTGCATTCAGCACATCTGCCAACAATTTCATGACATATTGGATAGATCCAATGTTTAAGTACAAGAAACAACATGATCAACATCGGGCGTCACACAACTTCTAGGTGGGCGACAAAGTCTAGCTACATTTGCAGAAGGAGTGCCTCACTGGACCCCACCACAAGCTTCACCCGCTCCAATATGGGTCGTACACCATCACCAAGGCTGTAGGGAACAATGCCTTTGAGCTCAATATTCCACCATTCCTTAGCCTGCACCCAATATTCAATGTGGACCGCCATCGTCCATACTTCCCACCTCTAATGGACACCTGTGACATTGCAGAACAACTCACACCAACAGAGTTAAAACCAAATTGCATGGAACGAGCCGCCATAGATTGTATCATGGAAATGCAAATCAAGAATACTCCACAATAGAAGATCCAACTGTATCGTGTTGTCAAAGCTGGCCAACTCCTGCACCAAGGCAAGTGGTTCACTAGGGACCAAGTTCAGTAGAAGTTTTCTCATCTCATGGAGGAACTCAATGCAATGGGGAACATTGCTTCCTAAGGGGGGAGGAATGATCTAGGTGGATATTGGTGGCCACCCACCTATTCCACTTGGTGCCCCACCATTATCTCTTTCATTTTTTTAGTTTCGACACACTTACTATTTTTAGCAGTTTTTCGGGTCCTGAACTTCCAGAGTCATTTTGAGGCCCTCAACAACGTTTTTTGGTCATCATTTTTACAGTGAATATGATTATGTTCTAGAATCAATATTCGCAGTTAGGATTTGTAGTCCTAGGATAGATATTTCTAACAATGTATCATGTGTGTCAAACGAAGATAGTATGCCAAAGTTACGACCCTGGGAAATTGATGTACCAATTTACCCTGACGGGGCCCATATTCTGGCATTTCATCTCCTAGGGTTAGGTTTTTGGATGTTTATGGTTTTCCGTTGTGTCTCAATAATATATAGGCCTTCGAGCCTCATTTTAAAATACAATGGGGACCATTGCTTCCTAATGGGGGAGGAATGATCAAGGTGAATATTGGTGGCCACCCACCTATTCCAGTTGGGGCCCCACCATTGTCTCTTTTAGTTTTTCAGTTTCAGAACAACTTAATATTTTTAGATTTTTTTCGGATCCTGAACTTCCGGAGCCGTTTTGAGGCCCTAAACAACGTTTTTTGGGCATCGTTTGTATGGAAAATAAGATTATATTCTAGAATCAATATTCCCAGTCAACATTTGTATTCCTCGGATAGATCTTTCTAATGATGTATCATGTGTGTCAAACGGATATAGTATGCCAAAGTTACGACCTCGAGAAATTGATGTACCAATTTACCCCGACGGGGCCCATTTCTGGCGTTTCATCTCCTAAGGTTAGGTTTTTGGATGTTTTGGGTTTTCTATTGTGTCTCAATAATATATAGGCCTTCGAGCCTCATTGTAACACAGATTTCAGAGGCCTGTAGCTGCCACATATCTTCTTAGAGATAAGCTACCAGTGCCCTAGCTAGTTTATTTCCATTCTGTTTGTAAGCAAATTTAAGTTCTTTAATATAAATGAAATGAAGTGTTATTTCTGCTACATCTTTTTATTTATGGTTATATGTGTATTCTATTGAATTACTACATAAATCTGGATCAGTGGTATCAGATCGATCTTCTTTTTCTCGATCCTTCTTTGCATGTCCCCAACGAGGTTGGGGTCACAAGGAGTTAGGGCTTGATCTGGTTGAACCTTTGCAAGATCAACCTCGCAAACCCCAATGGCCAACCATGGGGGATGAAAAGAAATATGAGGGAGCAGGAGATCCTATCAAAATATTACTCGAGGAGGCCCTCAAAAAAAAAAGGAGCGCAATGATGGATAACTTTGCCCAGAACCTTCAATGACTGCCCATCGGTGGCACATGTGCATCGAGCAACCCCTCTAGAGGTGCGACTCCCTTTAAGGTACAATTAAACTTTAACATTCCCATATTTGAGGGTCAAATAGATGTAGATGAGTTAGATAGGTGGTTGAATCTATTATAATGATATTTCTCGGTTCATGACTTTTCCGACTGGGAGAAGATTACTTTTTCACTTCTCAAACCTACCCCCTATGTCAAGGACTGGTGGGAAACCTACTGTGAGAAAAAGGAAGAGACAGAACCCTCTATATTCTCAGTCATACCCACTTGGAATTCTTTCTGAGATGCCATCAAGGACCAATAATATCTTGTGGGGAGCTATGAAGACAAGTACATACAATGGACCACACTGCGGAAACAAAGGGATCAAGATGTGCATGAGCTGACGAATCTGTTCCATACCCTGTGTTTGTTCAATTTAGTGCTCCTAAATTGATGTCATGAATTGTCAACCAGGCCTAGTAAACTGTTGAAGTGAAGTGCACCATATATGCCTAAGTATCCTCTTCCTACTTCGTTGTGTTTGGTGTTTTTCTAGTGTTTTTGGTTTTATGTTTTTATGCTAAGGGAAAAAAACTAAATTAATAGCAAAGGAAAGTTACTGAATGCACTAAAACAAAATCAAATATACTCTAAACTAGGAATGATAACAAGAACAGAGAATGTTAGTCCACAGATTGTAAAGCTGCTAAGAAAGTAACTCATAACATTAAAATTAGTCCAATTCGTTTCATTAGAGGTATATTGGAACAAACTGAGAAAAGGATTAGTTATGATGCAATGAGGTTCTCTTAGAAAACAACAACTTAAAACATCACAGAGAAATCTTATTCATTGTTAGAGATTTGTTGGAACAACTTGAGAAAAATATCATCTGTAACATAGCAAGGAACCCTATGCTAAAATAAATTATGACACTAGAATTAACTCATTCTACAACTCACGATATTACAATTCAGTCTTATTCAGAAATTAGAGATTTCTTGGAACAAATTGAGAGAAAGAATGTTTATAATATCATGAGAATATCCTACCTAACTGAAGAACAAAAAATGTCAATAACTCAAAATAATATAATTAATTCTCGTTCATATAATAGTGACGTGTTAAAATAGCTTGAGAACAAGAATAGCTTATAAAATAATGAGGATCTTCTAAGTCTAACTAACAGGACTGAAATGCAATTAGCAGAACTGAAATGCAATTAACTCAAAGTACTACAGATAGATCTCATTCACGTATTAGAGATATATTGGAACAGCTTATGAGAACAAGATTGACTGTAATATTAGGAGGGTCTTCAACGTAAGTAAATGACATAAAACACGATGCAAAAGGATAAACTCAGAAAACTACTTAAGTTAAAAACAAAACAGAATTAAAGGTTACTTATCTAGAAAGTATGCAAAAGCCTCTTCAGATAGCAGGGGCCCTCTACTATCAAATTGGCACATGAATCTTTAACTCCTTAAAATTTCCTTCAAATCATGCATCAAAGTTATACTCCTTTAATTAAAAAAAAGAAATGCTCAGAAATAGAGTGTCACAGTACTTGAAAACTAAAAACATCAACTCCTTTTCTCGGTTCACCGAGTTATTTTTATAGGCAACTACATAACTGTTATTGAGTAAAAATAGGCATAGGTGTCTTTTATAATCAAAATCAAACTAAAACTCCTGTTAAGGACTCGTGTTTTGCTGAAGGTAATCCAAGAGTCCTTATCCTTATAGAAGTCTGCTTCTTGATTTTTTTAGCTTTGTCCACGTGCATAACCACTTCCAGATTTTTACTCAGTCCTCGTGGATGACAAGGAATGATGCAGGAGCGTTTTGGAGTCTAACCATATATGTCTTTCCCTCAGATGACACCTGTAACCTGTTTGAACACCAAGATGGCTACGGAACATATGACTAGCTACAAAATGATTGCATTCTGTAGCTAAGTCTGCTCATAAATCACTAAGACAACAAAACCACAAAAGTATAATAAGTTAGTCATTGCGTGTATTCTTAAAGTGATTTTAATCATTCTTATTGATATTTTAGGCCTATAAATGATAAATGATTAATGGAATGAAGTGGAGTTTGGTGAAAAGAAAAGACATTTTTAGGGTTCAACATACCCCCACTGCAAAACTTTTGCATGTCCTCATGAAATCAATCCATGTATTCTGGAACTTCAGCAAGGACATCTAGCTTCCTTTTTCTACTTTTCTTGGTGTTCAATGGCATTCTAGGCTTCCTCATAAACAATTTGAAACTTAGATTTATAATTTCCCTGTTCAATTTCTTATTTTTCTTCTTCAGCTTCCCACTAGCCTTATACAATTTTTTCATTTGCAGAGATAGAGTTGTGTTCATGTCACTTTTCAGTTTGACTTGTTCCCTTAAAATTTCATTTTCATTTTTTATATGCCTATTTAGTACCTCCAATTCATATTTGTCTCTTTTCAGCACTTCAATTAGAGGTTCTTGTGGACTAGGATTTCTTTCTCTGTTTTATGAGGCTCTTTTTTCTAATGATTCAACATAATCATAGATCTGTTGTTGGGCTGGATCTACATCCGGATTTCCTCTATCAGGATCTTCTTCATACTGGTACTCAGGAGATCTGTCAATTGGTGTCTCTTCATCTTCAATATCTATGATTCTTGTTTCCTTAACTCTTGTCTTTTTCATTATTCCTTTAAGCCTATGACTTCTTCTTAGTTTAGATGGCCCCTCATTTTTCTCTTTAGCACCCTTTCTTGTTACCTTTTCCTTTCTGAGTTGTTTCTTGATTTTAGCCAATTTTTTAGAGATTATTTCCTCACTGCCTTCTTGTGTTGATATGTCATTTTTGTTTTCAACAACTTTTCCCCTCCTGCTTCTCCTTACAAGTTTTTCTTCAGACAGAGTTTATTTAGGTTCTTCAAAATGATTTCTCAAGAGGAATTGATCCCAACTATCTCCTCCCTTCTTCAAATGATACTCAATTAAAATTTTAACTAAGCCATGATGATATAAGGTTGTTTCTAAGAACTGAACCCTTTTCTGGAAATTAGAAGCCATCCTTTTTGAACCACTGAGCAAGAAAAAAAGTAGATTTATCTCTTCATCTAGAAAATTCATCATGAGTCTAATGTGGTAAACATATAAAGTGCCAAATCTCCCCTCACAGGTTATGAACTTTTGTAGAATTAGCAACATATTTCTCCATTTTTTTTTCAAGGCTGAACTAGGAATGCCTTTCTTGAATAATGAAATGCCCATACCTGGTGTTTTTAACATCTGTCTCCAAGCTTCATTGTGAAATTATTTGTTTTTAAACCAACGCTCACCTTGCCTCGGCAACTCTGTTGCTTCTGCTATGAAGGACTCTGTGATGATGAACTTGATATCACCAATTTCAACCTTTGACCCGTTGAATGACCGGGCAAAGGACTTGGTGACCTCCTTGTGAAATCCATTGAACTTCTCCATAAAATTTAGCCGTCATACCTGTTGTAACATCTCTTTAATCTGGGGATAACCTTCTAGATATTTAGTTCCAATTGGCTTTGACCTTACAATAAGTCCCAATAGTCCCATTGCTTCCTTTCCTTAGCTTCAATTCACTGCTCTGTTTCTGCTCTCCTGTTTGAGGAAGAAAATGGCTGTAGAGGGTTGTCTCACTCTAAAAATGGCTTCTCTGTTTCTGCAGACAGGAATTGGCTACAGAATAAATGGCATTGAGTGGATACGAAATGGGTGAAATACGGTAAGGTTCAATCCTAATAATGATTGAGTTTAAGAGTTTGTCATGGAATGAAAGATCGCGAAGAAATCTCATGAAGATTTTCAAAATCATCAATGAATGTGTTGGCTTAATGACGTGACCTAGTAGGTCACTTCAAGTACTGACCGTTAACTTCTAATTAATGATTATTTGATATGGAGCGGAATGGAAGGGATTTGTTCAAGGATTTTATGATAGGCTTGATCAATTCGAATAATCAAAATAACTTTATGAAACATACATATGCCTTAACCATATTACATCTTTCATAATTTGCTATCACAATAATTTCATACACAATTTTACCTTAGCCCTTATTTTGATTTCTGCTGCTTTGATATGATTTGTCTTTCCTTTGAAAATTATTGATCTTTTAGACTCCATAATCCTTTTGATTTTTCTTGCTGAAGTAGGTTTGCAGGATCAATTGGCTGCAGAACAAGTGGCTGCTGAATATTTGGCTGCAGAATGTACCTGTAAAAGCTTTGAGACATGGAATGAAATGGATTGAAATATGGATGGAATGAAGTATAAAATGAAATGAAATGGATCATGAAATAGAGTGGACTAAAGTATGAATGAAGTGAAATATGATGGAATGAAATGGATCACAAATGTGGAGTGGAATGAAATATGAAAAGTGAGCCTGCAACTGATGATTTTGTAATACTTGATTGCAGAAAAAGAACAATTTTGAAAATTTGAAATGAAATGAGATGGATCATGAAATGGAGTGGAATGAAGTATGGATGAAGTGAAATATGATGGAATGAGATGAATCATAAATTTGGAATGGAATGAAATATGAAAAGTGAGTCTGCAACTTATGATTTTATGATACTTGATTGCAAAAAAAGAACAATTTTGAAAATCTAAGGTGTCAGAAAAAATTCTGATTTTCACCTTATCTTTTCTGTATAAACATGCTAATCAATGATTAGTTTTCATGTTTATACTTTTTTTTTTTGGTATCTGATTACAGAAAATAAAATTAAGTTAATGAAGAAGAAGGATTCTTCTTCATTAACTTCACATCACTGTTCTCTTGGAATTTCTTGACAAATTCTTCTATTGAAAGTGGCTTATGATACAGTTTCAATCTATGACCATTTACAAGAATAGTCACCTTATCTTCATCTATTGTCCTGATTTTTATTGCTCCATTGTCAAATATTTTCACAATTTCATATGGCCCAAGCCAATGAGTTTGGAATTTACCTTGGAAATATTTGAACTTTGAATCAAATAAGAGAGCCTAGTCACCTTCTTTAAATTTCTTTTCCTTAATGTACTTATCATGCCATCTAGTCCTTTGTTGCTGGACTATACTTGTTTTCTGGACTACATCTTGTCTGATCTCATCCAATTCATTAATCTGCTCCAATCTGTGCTTTTGTTCCTCTCTTAGATCAAGTCCTAGCTGAACTGCCATTTTGAAAGTTTGAATCTGAAATTCTATGGGAAACAAGACTTGTTTTCCATAAACAAGTTCATAAGGAGTATGACCTGTTGTGTTTCTCCATGTAGTCCTGTAGGCCCACAAGGCTTCAGGAAGTATGTCTGCCCAATCTCTTCTATGTAGATGAACAGTCTTCGTTAGGATCCCTTCAATGACCTTATTGGTATATTCCACTTGGCCATTTGCTTGTGGATGATAGGGAGTGGATTTTATGTGTCTGATTTTGTACTTCTCTACCATTTGTTCCACCAAATTTGATGTGAATTGAGCTCCTTGATCTGTAACAATTTCTCTTGGGACACCAAAACGAGTAAAAATATCCTCAAAAAGAAAATTAACTACAGATGCTTCAGTAGCATAAATTAATGGCTTGGCCTCTACCCATTTGGTAACATAATCAGTGCAAACTAATATATATTTCTTTTTTCTTGATGGAGGACTAATAGGTCCTACAAAATCCAAAGCCCATTTTTCAAAAGGTTCAATATGTACCTGAGGCTGCAATGGCATCTCACCTGAAGGAGAAGGTTTCCCTACCCTTTGGCAACTGTCACACCTTTTGACATACTCTTTAGCATCTTTAAAGAGGGATGGCCAATAATATCCTAAATGAAGGATCTTATAAGCTGTCCTTTTATCAGCAAAGTGTCCACCACAAGGTTCATCATGACATGCCTTGAGAATCTTAGGCATCTCATCTTCTCGAACACATATCCTAATAATAAAATATGGACCTGTTTTGTATAACTCATTAGCAACCCATGAATATTTTGCACTATCACAAATAATCTTTATTTTATCTCTTGCATTCATTATTGAAGGAAATTTCCCTGAAACTAGATAATTGGCAATGTTAGCAAACCAAGGAGTTTGAGTAGAAATTTCAAAAAGATATTCATCAGGGAATTGATCTTCAACTAGAGTATTGTCTTTGATGTTTTGGAGTCTAGATAGGAAATCAACTACTGTATTTTGTTTTCCAGACCTATCTAGAATGGTGATGTTAAATTCCTGTAAAAGAAATAACCATCTTATGACTCTGCCATTAGTAATTGATTTGTTCATTAGATATTTAATTGCAAAGTGATATGTGTGAAAAAAAATTTCATAGCCTGTTATATAATGTCTGAATTTATTTATGGCATGAACAACAATGAAGAACTCTTTTTCAGTTACAGTATAATTTAACTCCGAAGGGGTCAAATTTTTACTTGTATAGTAGATGGCATAAGGAATCAAGTCTTTTTGTCTCAATACAGCTCCTAAAGCTGCATCTGAGGCATCTGTTGAGATATGAAAAGGTAATTTCCCGTTAGGTCCCCTCAAAATAGGTGCTTCAGAAATTTTTGTTTTCAGGGCCTCAAAGGCTAACTGGAAATTGGGATTCCACTTGAATTCACAATCCTTGGTAAGTAGTTTAAAAAGTGGAGATGCTATCTTGGTGAAGTTTTCTATAAATCTTCTGTAATATCCTGTAAATCCTAGAAAAATCCTAACATCTTTTTGACAACTTGGAACAGATAATTTGGAGATGACTTCAACTTTTGACCCATCAACTCTGATCCCATCTCCTGAAATGTGATGCCCCAAAACAATCCCCTCAGTAAACATCATGAAACACTTCTCATGACTTAATGAAAAATTTGCTTCTTTACATCTCTTTAAAAAAATTTCCAAGTTTGCTAAGGCTTCTTCAAATGTGTTTCCATAGACTGTGAAGTCATCCATATATACCTCTACATAATCATGTATTAGATCTCAAAAGATTCCTAATATTGCCCTTTGAAATGTTGCAAGTGCATTGCATAGTCAAAATGGCAATACTCGGTAGGCATAGGTACCCCAAGGACAGGTAAATGTGGTTCTGTCTTGATCTTCAAGTGCTACTTGAATTTGATTATAACCACTAAACCCATCTAAAAATGAGAATTACTTTTTTCCATCTAATGTTTCTAACACCTGATCTATGAAAGGTAGGGGAAAATGATATTTAAGAGTAGCTTTGTTTAATTCCCGGTAGTCAATACATACCCTCCATTTACCATTTTTCTTTGGCGCAATTACCAAAGGAGAAACCCACTGACTATCTGAAATGGGATAAATAAAGTTGACATTTAACAATTTCTGCAATTCTTCTTTAACAATCTCCCTAAAGTTTGGATTCATCCTTCTCTGAGGTTGTCTGATTGGTTTACAATTTTCCTCTATGTAGATGTGATGAGTGCAAATCTTAGGGCTTATCCCTTTCATATCAGTGTACTCCCATGCATATGCAGAAGAATGTCTCTGTAATATTTTGACTAGCTTTTCTTGTTGAAATTTCTCTAGGTTCTTGTTTATGTTTAAAGTTTTACCTTGAAATATCTCAATTGTAGAGCTGCCAAATTTATCCATGGAGTAAAGAGACATCTATCTTGATGATAAAAACTCAATGTTAGATTCTTCTTGAAATTGTTCATGTTTGTATTCTGAAGAGGATTCAAAATTTTCTAAGGTATTTAAAATCTAGCTATCTTCACTAATTTCTGAAATTGTGAAGAGAGGTTGTATGTCTTATTCATCCTCAATCCATTGAGTATCATCTAACTCTATAATTGTTCTTGCTAGAGGATACAAGGTAAATTTCTTGGTTGAAATACCATCAGAGATGTACATATCACCGGATCTACAGCTAATGAAGGCATCAGATGTAGCTAACCAATGTCTTCCTAATATAATAGGATGTCCCCCTAGATTATTTTTAGGAGTTAGGATCATAAAATCCACAAGGTACTCCCAAGAATCTAAGGACACTGGAATGTCTTCTATTACCCCATCAGGTTTAATCGCAAATCTATCTGCTAATTGTAATAATGTGGGTGTAAAAAGAAGATTAGGAAGTTTTAGTTTATCCATTATTTGTCTACTCATGATATTGATTGTTGCTCCTAAATCAATAAGTGTGTTTTGGATCTCAGTTCCATTGATGTGTATTTTAACAACTGGATTTCATGGGTCTAGATATTTGGGAATAGCAATCTTACCCATCATGATGTCTGCTATTTTTCCTGCCAGTTGAATTTTCTTTGTCTCTTTTATTCTTTTTCCTGTTTTTTTCATGCTCAACTCCTTTATTGTCTTTGCTAAGATTGAAATTTCCTTGATAACTTGTAATAATGGGATCTTAATACAAACATTCCTTAGCTCATCTATGAAATCATAATTAGGCACCATAATTTGTTTCTCTACACCCTTATCAATTTGTACTCTTTCTAGAAAGGGAGGTGTAGAGGTGAATGTTGATGACTGCTCTAATATAGGAGTTGAAATTATTGGTTCTTTTTGTTTTGATTTTTCAATATTTGGGTCTTGAAAAGATGTGTTCTCTTCAAGAATTTTATTTACCCGTAGAGAATCTTCCTTAGAGTTGTTTTTCTCTTGTATGATTACAGAAGGTTTCTTCTTTTCAAGTATTCTTCCAGACCTAAGTTGAACATCATTAAGGTCTAAAGGAGTGATCAAATAGGTTGGGAACTGTTGACCTTCTATCATGTATGTGTTCTGAGGATTTTTATTGTTGGGGTTTGGTATAGGTTGGGCAGGTAACTGATTTTCTTTCTGAGGAAATGGTAATGGAAGTGGTGGATTTTGATGTTGTGGATTTTGTTGAGGGTTTTGTTGAGGAGGGAAATTTGGATATGGTGGATATTGATAATATTGGGAGTATCTTCCATAGGGATTTTGTGCCCCTTGTGCCCAAGTTTGAAATTAATTTTGGAATTGGGGCCAAGGTTGCTGCCAAGAATTCCAATTTGATGGGGGCTAATTATACACTTGATCATTGAATCCTTGTGCTTGAGGTCCTTTCTAAGGTCTCCTGGAGACAAAATTGAGAGATTCTGTGGAATTTGTAGGGGTTTCTTCTTGAAATACAGCTTTAAGACCAGGAAGTGGAGGAAAACTCTTGGTATCATGTTTTTCTGAGAAAATTACACAAGTCTCTACTATTTTTGCATCCAAAGGGCACTCTCTCAAGGCATGCTTCTTTCTACATTTGGGACAAAAGATTGCTAAGGCATCAGATTCAACTTTTTGTTTGTTTTGTAACTTAAGGGTGTCTATTTGTTCACTAAGAATCCCTAAGATGTCAGATTTTAATTCATCAAGCATATGCCCTATTTCTGACCTACTTACTGTTCCAGAAGCAGACTTACTTTCCCTTGCAAGAGCAGGGTCTCTTGGTCCTTTTAAAGTTTTAGATTTCCCTCTTGAAAGGTTGATACATAATTCAGCTATTTCAGGTAATGTGAGCTGAGATATATCTCCTTTTCCCATCATATTAAGGATATCTAGCCATTCATCCCTAATTGTCTTCAACAAGAGAGCTTTCAAAGTATCTTGGTCTAAGTTTTCCATTTTTGCTCTCTTGATGTTATAGTTAAATATTTCCAACAAATCTTCTAGATTTTCATCCTCTTTTTGTACCATTTTGAACACTTCCTCCTTATGGTTGATTGGGATACAGTAATCCAAATACCTCTCTATAAATGCTTGTTTCATATCTTCCCATGTCCTAATAGAACTATTGATTAAACTCATAAACCATTTTAATGCTGTTCCTTTCAATGTTGAAGGGAATAGTTTAAGTTTTTGGGCATCTTGTAAGTAATCATAGGTTCTACATATGACTTCAAATTCAAATAAGAAGGTTTTAGGATCTTCACTTTTGAGTCCATAAAAGTTTGGAAGGACAAAGGGTGAAATATTTTTCATAGTTGCATTGGTTTCTTCATCTATTATAGGGAACCCAAAAGAGCTTCCCATTTCCCTTCTACCTCTTCCTCTGCCTCGTTCTTCACCTCTACCTCCTTCTCCTTCTGCACCTCTACCTCCTCCAAATAGTGTATGTTCTCCATTAAAGACTCCTCCTCCCCCTTCTTCTGCCATGGTTGATTCTTCTGTGGAAATGAAAAAGTTTATGTCTCCAGCAGGGGTCCTTGGATCTTCTTCTATGACAGGTTCAATAGATGAAGTGGGAAATATTTCTGATGGAATATCTGAACTTAAGTCTTCTGGAAGTCTATGACCAGTATAGTATGGAATGTAGGTTTGAGTTGGAGGTGTGCTGTCTCTAGGTCTTAGTGGAACGAGTGGTGTTTTGGGAATCAAGCTTCTGCTTCTTACAAATATACCCCTTGAGTCTCTTTCTCTACGCATATCATTGTTTTTGGGAGGTAGGAAATAAGGCTACCTAGTTACACTTCCCCCGCAATGGCGCCAAAATGTTTGTTCAATTTAGTGTTCCTAAATTGATGTCATGAATTGTTAACCAGGGCTAGTAAACTGTTGAAGTGAAGTGCACCATATGTGCCTAAGTATCCTCTTCCTACTTCATTGTGTTTAGTGTTTTTCTAGTGTTTTTGGTTTTATGTTTTTATGCTAAGGGAAAAAAAACTAAATTAATAGCAAAGGAAAGTTATTGAATGCACTAAAACAAAATCAAATCTACTCTAAACTAGGAATGATAATAAGAACAGAGAATGTTATTCCACAGATTGTAAAGGTGCTAAGAAAGTAACCCATAACATTAAACTTAGTCCAATTCGTTTCATTAGAGGTATATTGGAACAAACTAAGAAAAGGATTAGTTATGATGCAATGAGGTTCTCTTAGAAAACAACAACTTAAAACATCACAGAGAAATCTTATTCATTGTTAGATATTTGTTGGAACAACTTGAGAAAAATATCATCTGTAACATAGTAATGAACCCTATGCTAAAATAAATTATGACACTAGAATTAACTCATTCTGCAACTCACAATATTACTATTCAGTCTTATTCAGAAATTAGATATTTCTTGGAACAACTTGAGAGAAAGATTGTTTATAATATCATGATAATCTCTTACCTAATTGAAGAACAGCAAATGTCAATAACTCAAAATAATATAATTAATTCTTGTTCATATAATAGTGATGTGTTAAAAGAGCTTGAGAACAAGAATAGCTTATAAAATAATGAGGATCTTCTAAGTCTAACTAACAGGACTGAAATGAAATTAGCAGAACTAAAATGCAATTAACTCAAAGTACTACAGATAGATCTCATTCACGTATTAGAGATATATTGGAACAGATTATGAGAACAAGATTGACTGTAATATTAGGAGGGCCTTTAGCGTAAGTAAATGACATAAAACATGATGCAAAAGGATAAACTCAGAAAACTACTTAAGTTAAAAACAAAACAGAATTAAAGGTTACTTATCTAGAAAGTATGCAAAAGCCTCTTCAGATAGCAGGGGCCCTCTACTATCAGATTGGCACACGAATATTTAACTCCTTAAAATTTCCTTCAGATCATGCATCAAAGTTATACTCTTTTAATTAAAAAAAAGAAACGCTCAGAAACAGAGTGTCACAGTACTTGAAAACTAAAAACATCAACTCCTTTTCTTGGTTCACCGAGTTATTTTTATAAGCAACTACATAACTGCTATTCAGTAAAAATAGGCATAGGTGTTTTTTATAATCAAAATAAAACCAAAACTCCTGTTAAGGACTCGTGTTTTGCTGAAGGTAATCCAAGAGTCCTTATCCTTATAGAAGTCTGCTTCTTGATTTTTTTAGCTTTGTCCACGTGCATAACCACTTCCATATTTTTACTCAGTCCTCGTGGATGACAAGGAATGATGCAAGAGAATTTTGGAGTCTAACCATATACGTATTTCCCTCAGATTACACCTGTAACCTATTTGAACACCAAGATGGCTACAGAACATATGACTAGCTATAGAATGACTGCATTCTGTAGCTAAGTCTGCTCAGAAATCACTAAGACAACAAATCCACAAAAGTATAATAAGTCAGTCATTGCATGTATTCTTAAAGTGATTTTAATCATTCTTATTGATATTTTAGGCCTATAAATGATAAAGGATTAATGGAATGAAGTGGAGTTTGGTGAAAAGAAAAGACATTTTTAGGGTTCAACACCCTGCGCACAAATTTGGGTATCAAATATTTAGAGAAACATTTGGTGCTAAAGTATCGCAGTTGTATGGAAAAATATATTCAGGAGGAAATGGAGTTCCTCGACATCTCCTCACATGGTATGGCATACCGGTACGCTGCCAATATCGAGCAGAAATTCAGACAGAAGAAGCGATACTTTGGATTTTTGAATCAAAAGCAAGGGAAAGGTGCCCCCAAACCGCAGAAAAAAAGGACAAAGCCAAGGCATGGCAGCCCAAGGCAACCTATCAAAGCCACAAGCAAATAAAAACACCACGAAGCTAAAGAAGGACATGACAAAGTGGTGTGAGTTCCATAAGAGCTCCACTCATAACACAAGTGAGTGTTGGGCCAAGCAATTGATGGTGGCCGAGATGAGGGCTTTTGAATTAGATGCATGCTCTGACTCTGAATAAGAACCTAAAAAGGGGAATGACAAAGGGAAACAGATTATTGATGCGGATCCCAATGCCACTGTTGCAACTGCGAAGATCCAAAAGGAGGAACCAGAAGATCCAAAGGAGGAGGAGCGTCTCTTCCACTCCTAGATGTGGGTAAAGGGTTCCCTGCTACAGTTCATTGTTGACAATGGGAGCCAAAAGAACCTCATTTCAGAAGATGCCATGAAGCGGTTGGGCTTGCTGACCACAACACACCCACAACCATACACCATCAGGTGGCTTCACCGAGGGCGGGGTCTCCTCTTCAGCCAGCAGTGCCACCTTCCCTACAGCATCAAGCCCTTCACATATGAGGTATTATGTGAAATTTCTCCTCTTGTTGTTTGTGATTTATTATTAGGCCAACCATACTTGTGGAAGCGACATGTTGTGTATGAGTCTCGAACTCACGTTTTTATTGTTATTTTTGGAAATAATTTGTACAAGATACCAGAGGCACCACCGCCTACCTCTATCTCTTTGGTTACTACAAAGCAATGCAGTAAGCTCATTTCCAAAACCAGGAAATTTGTTTTCCTGATGATCCGCCCCCAGGACAAGAAGAAGACTATGGACATCACCTTTAGATAGGGCTACTCTGCACGACAACAACAAATGTACAAGGTTGTGGAGGAGTACGGGGATATCTTCACCTCACCCACGGGGGTGCCTCTACACTTTCAGGTCAAGCACACCAAGTGCGCCACTGCCCAATGGACCGGCCTATTGGTGCTCTGTTCTGGAGAACAATGAAATCAAGAGGCAGATTCAGGAGTTGCTGCAGAAAGGTCACATCCAGCCGAGTTCATCACCCTGTGGGATCCCAATCATGTTGGTACAGAAGAAGGATAGGACTTGGAGAATCTTTATTGACTATTGGACGCTGAACAAGATCATTTTCTGGAATAGGTACCTGATCCCATGGATTGAGGACCTTCTGGACCAACTCAAAGGGGCGAAATATCTTAGCAAGATTGACTTGAAGTCTGGGTATCACTAGGTACCAATCGAACCTTGAGATGTGTGGAAGACTGCCTTCAAATACAATGAGGGCCTTTTCAAATGGTTGGTCAATCCTTTCAAGTTGACGAATGCTCCCACAACCTTCATGAGGTTGATGGACGACATCTTGCAGCCATTCACCAACTCATTTGTAGTGGTGTACTTGTATGACATTCTGATCTGTAGTCAGGCTTCAGAAGAGCACCTCCACCACATCTGACAAGTCCTCCAAACACTGTGGCAACACAAGTTGTGTGCCAATTTGGAAAAGTGCACTTTTGGCATGACCCAAGTTCAATATCTGGAATACATTATTGATGAAAGGCGGGGTGCATTTGGATTCAACCAAGATCCAAGTCATTTGGGATTGGCCAACCCCAACCACTCTAACAGAGCTTCGCAACTTTTTGGGTCTTGCTAATTTCTACCGCAGGTTCGTGTTGGAATTCTCTCATATCACTTGGCCCTTGAGTCAAGTCACCAAGGGAGGAGCAAAAGAAAAATTATTTTGGTCATAATCTCCATAGAAGGTATTCGTATAATTGAAACATCACCTTTGTTCTGCCCCAGTGCTCACATTACCATACTTGCAACAACCATTTGAGATCGAGAAGGATGCCTCTAACTATGCTATTGGGGCAGTTCTTACTCAACAGGGGCATCCAGTGGCATATCACAGTGAGACATTTTCTGTCACAGTCCACAAGTATCCCACTTATGGAAAAGAAATGTATCCCATTGTGTAGGCTTTTCGACAATGGAAGCATTACATTTTTGGGAAGGAAAAAATCATCCACATAGACCATCGACCCCTGCAGTTCATATAGACACAAGGAAAGTTACAGAACGATCGCCATCAGAAGTGGTCCACATATCTGCAAAATTTTCATTTGAACATCAAGTACAAGAAGGGTAGAACCAATAATGTTGTAGAATGCCTCAATTGACAATCAATCGTGGCGCTAACCACCGTTCTCAACTCTTGTGGGCATGAGACTTCTGAGTGGACTCTTCTCTACAAGAGCAATCCAGAATTCAGTCACACATACAAGGCACTCTTGGGGGGTGCACAAGTTCCAAAATTTCACCTCCAAGATGCACTGTTATGTCACCTGGGACACCTTTTTGTTCCTTCAAGCGAGCGTGCCAAGATGATATGGGAAGGACACTACAGTCGAGTCGCTAGGAATTTTAGGGTTGAGAAAATAGTGGCAGTACTGCAGAAGCATTTCTATTGGTCGAACCTTTGACAAGATGTAAGGAAGTACATCAGATCCTAAATTTCTTGCACCATTGCCAAACCTACCATCAAGAAACAAGGCCTCTATACTCTGCTACCTACCCCTAGTCAACCTTGGGAATCCATCTCCATGGATTACATGTCAGGCCTTCCTTCTACTAAGCATGGAAACGACTGTATTTTCGTGGTCATAGACAGATTCTCGAAGATGGCCATTATGGCGGCCTGTAAGAAGAATATCATAGAAAAATCCACTGTTATACTCTTCTTTGAACGAGTGTGGGTTTACTTTGGGATCCCATAGTCTATCATCTCAGATCGAAATAGCAGGTTCCTTAGCACATTTTGGTCCAACCTCTGGTCAATTCTGGACACCAAGCTCACCAAGTCCATAGCATTCTATCCCCAAACTGATGGCCAGATAGACGTCGTCAACAGGATGATTATACACATTCTGTGCATGTACAATTCAAAGCATCCACGCGCATGGGATGAGAGCCTCCACTATGTACAACACAGTTATAATTGGGCTCTCCACAGCTCAACTGGACACAGCCCCTTTCAAGTGGGCTTGGTATTCTAGCCACTATGCCCCATTGACGTAGCCATGCCATTTGCGGCTACTCGGGCCAATTTGACTTATGTCCAGTCTGAAGCTGACAAAGCAAACAACTTCATCGAGCGCATTCAACACATCCGCCAAAAGTTCATGACATATTGGATAGAGCCAATTCTAAGTACAAGAAATGACATGATCAACATCGGGTGCCACAAAACTTCCAAGTGGGCGACAAAGTCTAGCTACATTTGCAGAAGGAGCGCCTCAGTGGACCCTAATACAAGCTTCGCCCGCTACAATATGGGCTGTTATCACTATAATAATTCTAAAGTTGTGAGATTTTTTGTTTTCAGTCAAATAATACTAGAGGTAACCACATACCAACTTCAAACTCTAGGATCTAGCCTTCCTAGGGTTGAGAGAGGGCTCTCTCTTTAAAATTTAACTTTGTTTGATTGGTAAATATTAGGCTAGTTACGAATGTGCATATTTGGTTTGGTTTTGATTAATTTGGTAGGAAAAAATCACTTGAAGGGATGGATAGTGGGAGATCGATTTGTCCATTTGGCTAAGGAGTCAAAATCAAGCAAACATAACTAGGATAAAGGCTAAAAAGTAAAATGTTTTCAGGGCAAGATAGATAACCCTTAGAGATCTTGGAAAGTTGTTTTTATGAGGTGGTATGATTAGGATAAAGGGAAATTAAGAATCCTTTGATCCAGAAAAAGAAGTAGTAGGTAGAGGTCAAATGAGAGGGGGAGAAATTAAGGGTTCCCTACACTGGAAATCAGAGGAAAACATAGAAATGATAACTAGTTAAAAACAGGGTGCTCTTAACAAATCCTGTAGTAATACTCCTAGTTAGTCATTCAAATTTAGAACAAACATAGATGGATGCATGTAACAAAGAAAGATAACAATGAAAAGTAAGGAAATACTTCACTCCAAATATCTCATCACATGAATCCTTAGGTATGATGCCAATTGGTTTGATCTAGTTTTCTTCTCGAAATTTGAATCACAAAAGCCTTCAAGTCCAACTAAAATGACTATAACAATCTCCAGCAATTTATTCTACACAAAATAATTTTAAAGATGAAGTATTTATACATAGTTCTTTACAAAATATCCTAGAATGATTCTAGGAATTATCTAAGGGAAATAAAATATCTTTACAATAATAATAGAGACAATTGCTTAACAAATCAGCAAACCATCCTATTTATTCAAAAAATAGAAACTGATTTAGGATAAGAAGCAGTTGGCTGCCTTGGTGTCCACCTTGCTGGCTTTAGATATTTTTCAATTTGTTTTGGAATCTGATCTGCCATGTCTGATACACTTTCTCTCATTCTCTTTATTCACTAATACTCTCTAACTTCGGATACTCTTTAACCATAGTCAAAATTGTTTAATGCTGTAAAAATATGTTTTGACAGTAAATCAACAAACAATTTTCCTTTCATCAGTCTCTCTTTTTATTTTATAATAAATCTGTGAGTGACTGCCAATCCTCATCTTTAGGAATTTGTATCTTCTTTAATTTCCTGAAGTTTTCATCAGCTTCAATGTATCTGGACAAAGTTGGCTTGATGACAAATAAGTGCCTTTCTCATACTGTAAATAAAATAAGTCCTCAAAACTTCTAAGTAGGAATTTTCCTGTTGGAATGCCTTGTACTGGTGGTTTATTTACCTGTTCCTTTGAAAATTTTCTAATATTTTTATCATAGTCATTCTGAGGCATTAGTTTATCATTAATGACCATAATGTCAGGAAGTCCTTTTGCCTCAAATTTGTAAACTTAGTCATAAACCTGGTTATGGAAGTATTCATATTCTTACACTTTTCTTCTAGTTGCCTCATTAGATCCTTCTTTGTAGTAACTTTCCTAATTTCTTGGATAGTTTTAGTCCTGTCAGTGATCTTGAGCTCTTCTAATTATTGTATGTTTTTAAAGTTTAGGAATGTGATCAACTTTAAAGCTTGCTCCGGTTTGTTAGCCAGGTCACTCTGAGCCTTTTGAATTTCTGCCTGAGCTGCTAGTAATAACTCTCTCTGTTCAAAGATTACCTGAATTGAAGGCCATACATCATGGATGGCTTAAATGATATTGTTCCAAATATATTTTTTGATATATGATATTTGTTCCTTCAATGTCAATTCCTTTTGCAATTTCTTCAATTATTCATTCAGTCTGATGGCATTTTGCTCATGTGTTTTTGCATTGATCCGAGCCAATTTGTTTGATTTCTCAAGATATTCTACTACCTATTTCAATCTGCTGATTTCATTTGTCTTAAGAGACATTTCCTCCACGGCCTTTATGAGTTGGTTGGCTTCATCTATATGTTGAACTGCTGTTGTAGATGATTCAGTAGCTGAGGTTGTGGATGAAGTTACTAGCACTGCAGTAGCCAATGGTTTTTTGGGTGCTAAATTTTCAGCTAAAGTTGAAGGCACTGTTGTAGTAATTACATGAATAACTGTAGGAATCTCTACTATTTTTGGTGTTTCTTTCTCCTGGACAAGTTTGTCCATCTATATTTCCATTTCCTTGATTTGGGCTGTCAACTGAAAAATCAAATTCATCATGTCATCTTTTTCTTTCTATCCTTCTATTATTTATTTTGTTTGAGGATGTTCACTTTGAGGAAGTTTAAGCTGTTTCCTCAAAGCTGCAATATCTTCATTCTTCTTTTTAACTAATAACTCTGCTGCTTTGATATTAGCAGGGTCACATCCCACCTGCAAAACTAGTTCTTCTAAGGCTTTTATCCTGAGATCATTGGCATACAAAGACGCCTTATCCATTTTCATTTGATCTTGCATGTTGGAAATGGTGTTCTGGAGCTTCTGAGCACTCATGGCTTTAGTGGTGACAGTAGAGTATAGCATTTCTGAAGTCCACCTGTGGAACTCAATCTGATCAAGAGCATGAATCTTATATGTTTGAACTTCCAAATCAAACTTTCTATAATCTACCACTGTCTTTGGAGATTTGATTGTGGGCTGCAATACTGACATAATTAGATTTTGATTTGAATAATCAAATGCAGACAAAAGCCTATTTTTCACACTTGGTGTCTGCTTGAGATACTGAGAATAAATATTGTTTTTTTTATTTCCTCATTCTTTAGTTTGATCTGTTTGTATTTTTCTTTGATGTCTAGGTCTTTTTCCTCAACTGCCTGTGATGAAGAGGCTTCCATGCTTTGCTATCTTTCTATCAACTGTGCATCTTCATTTTTGACTTCTTCTTCATTTTGATTTTTGGTAGTTGGCTCATTGATGATCACAGTGGCAACATCTGTTTCTAGAAAATCAGTATTGGTATTTATAAGCTCTGTTTCTTCCACATCAATTGTTACCTTCCCTTTACCTACTGAACTTAACTTAGGCCTCTTGTTATATATTAACTTGAACTTAGTTTTAGTTGTAGTTTCTGCAATATAGGCACCTTCTACCCTTACTCTCTTAGTGGATTTTTCTAGTTGATTTGCAGTCTCGTAAGTGTGACTAGTATCACTATTGTTTACTACATCTGTTAAGGTATTTTTAGTCCACTCAATTTGATTTGCATAATTTTCTATCTCTCGCTTTGCTTCATGGATGAAGGGTGTTAACTTGCATTTAACCCTTAGTTTGCTTAGGATCCCTTGTGGATCATAATTCCAAGGAAAACTTTCTTTAAATTTGAATTCCAACAACTGCTTTGCTGTTTCTTTCTCTGCATCCCTATGATTGCAGATGAATGGCCCTATCTGATTCTTTAATTTGATTTGAGCTTTCTTCTTTGCTACCATGAAATTTATAGAATCAAAGTTTAGGATCTACCTGATATACTCCAAGGCAAAGATCCTCATTGAAGGATGTTTGGGTAACTTGTAAGGTAACAAATTTGACCCAAAGATTTTGATTTCAGTATGTTTTTCATATAGGTACCAATCACCAACTTTATTCTGCTCTAACAACTACAATATCTTTTTCATTTCTTCATTTATCCTTAGCTGCTCTGTTTTTGTTAACATTGTGATCACTGGATGTAGGAATAACTCTGAAAATTCTGCATAAGTGAAATCTGTACATTCTTTCTTGAGCAAAGATGTCCAGAAAATGACAGGGAGAGGATTTCCCTCTATGTCAAGCTTTTGGAGAGTAGTTGGAAAATTATCTAATTGAAAATATAGAAACATATGGAAAAGGAAGGAAGTATATCTGAATACTCCTTCAATTGGCAAATTGATCAATTGATAATGAATATTATCTGCAATGAAACCAGCATAGTCAAAGATTATTGATGGGGGTTTCCCTGGGGTAAAAGTGGATAAGAACCCCAAGATGGACTCATCTGTGTGTTCATCAGTAAAATATCCTAGGATGAAGGAAAGCATAGAAATCACATGTCTTGAACCTTCTGGGAATTTGGCAGTAGAATATGGGGGATTTAGCTTAAGAATTTCTACATGTGAGGGCATAAATGTCTGGAAAATCATGAATCTTTTGGGAAAATCAAGGCCAATATAAAGTTTGGTAAGGGCCTCTATGGATAAAACACTATTACCGATGAAATAGGTAATCACACTGTTACCTACTTTTTTTTGGTAGCATAAAAAGCACCTGATTTTGAAAAGTGGTGATGCAGAATCACCCCCTTTTTTTGTGCACATTTTTGACACTCTAATATTTTTATTTATAAAGTATGAATATTTGTTTTAAAATGTTAGTGATTTTCATGCTAATTTTGAAACGTATTGATGCAGCATCAATTTTTTTTTTTAGAGCGGTGATTTTCATGCTAATTTGGAAACATATTGATGCAGCATCAACCTTTTTTTTTTAGAGTGGTGATTTTCATGTTGGTAATAAAACACAAAACTTATATATATATATATATATATATATATATATATATATATATATATATATATATATATATATATATATATATATATATATATATATATATATATAAACCAATAAAAAATTTAAAAAAAAAAACATCAAAAACATTTTTCTCTAAGTTATTTAAAAAAAAAAAAATTAAATAGAAAATTTAAAAATAATTTAAATTATAAAATTAAAATTTAGATAAAAAAAATAAAATAGAAAAAAGAAAAAAAATAAATTAAAATAATAATAATAAGAAGAAAAAAAATACAAATTTTAAAATTAACAAAAAAAACAAATTAAAAAAAAAATAAAAATAAAAATAAAAAAATTGAAAAAAAAAGAAAAAAAAGAAAAAAAAAAGACAACAACAACAACTATCATTAAAAAACAAAAAATAAAAAGAAAAAAACCACGTGCAAATAATTAAAAAACAAATATCCATAAATTTACTGTTTTTTTTTAAATGAAACAATTTATACATTTTAAAAATGAAAAACTAAATAAACTAAAAGATTAAAAAAAAAATTTAAATTAAATCAAAATTTAATAAATTTAATAAATAAATTTTAAATTTAAAAAAATAATTAATCTAAAATATTAAATTAAAAATAAAAAATAAAAAAAATAAATAAATAAAACAAATTAAATTTAAAATAAAAAATTTGAATTAAAAAAATAATAATTTTAATTTTTTGAATTTAAAAAAATCAAATTAAAAAATTAAAAAAGAATTTTTTGATCGTGGTGGCGCTGCCAATCGGCCTCCCACCCAGGTGGCGGCGGAGGTCGGCTGCTTGGTGGGTGAGGAGGCTGCATGCAGCCCCCTGCCCGCCCAGCGGCCAGCCTCCACCGCCACCTAGGCCGAAGGCCGATTCTGGGAATCGCCCTCCGGCGGCGGGAGGCCGATTCCGGGAATCGCCCTCCCGTGGCAGGAGGGCGATTCCGGGAATCACCCTCCCGCAACGAGAGGCCGATTCCGGGAATCGCCCTCCCGCCGCCGGAGGGCGATTCCCGGAATCAGCCTCCCGCCACCAGAGGGCGATTCCTGGAATTGGCCTCCCGCCCAGGTGGCAGTGGAGGCCAGTCGTTGGGCGGGCGGGGGGCTGCATGCAACCTCCCCACCCGCCCAGCGGCCAGCTTCCGCCGCCACCTAGGCGGGAGTCCGATTGGCGGCGCCACCACGATCAAAAAATTCTTTTTTTTTTAAAATTTTTTTAAAATTTTTAATATATATATATATATATTTTTAATTTGATATATATATATATATATATATATATATATATATATATATATATATATATTTTTTTTTTTTTAATTTGAGATATATATTTTTAAATTCAAAAAATTATTATTTTTTTTTTTTTTTTTTAAATTTAATTTTTATATTTGAAATTAATTTGTTTTTATTTTATTATTTTTTTTTAATTTTTTAATTTTATTATTTTTTTTGTTTAAAATTTTTTTTTTCTAAATTTTGTTAATAATTTTTATTAAATTTTGTATTTTTCTTATTTAATTGATTTTTTTTTTTTAATTATTAAATTTTATGTTTAGTTTTTTCATTTTATTTTTTAAAATTTAATAAATTTTGTATTTTTTTTTTTACTTTATTTGAATTTAATAATTCTTTTTAAATTTTTTATTTTTTTAATTACGTAAAATTTTTATATTTTTTTTTTATTTCAATTAAAATTGTGTATTTGAAATTAGATTATTTTTTTTATTTTTATTTTTAAATTAAACTTAATATTTTCAAATAAATTTGTTTTTTATTTTATTTTTTATTTAATATATATTTTTTAATTTATTTTTTTTCGATTTTTCATTTTTAATTTATTTTTAAAGTTTTTTAACTTTTTATTTTAACAATGTTTGTCTGTTTGTTTGTTTTTTTTTTTTAAATTTCAAAATTTATTTGTTTATTCATTTATTTATTAAAATTTAATATTTTTCTTTTTTAAATTTAATTTGTTATTTTAATATATATATAATTTTTTATAATTTAAATTTAATTTATTTTTTAAAATTTATTTGTTTTTTTAAATATATTTTTTTAAATTTTGATATTTTCATTGTATTTTATTTTTCATTTTTTATTTTTAATTAATTTTTCCTTTTTTTACTTTTAATTTAAATAATGTTTTTTTTTTAATTTATTTTTATTTTAAAGTTTCAAATTTATTAAAATTTGATATATTTCTTTAAATTTAATTTTTTATTTTAAAATTATTATTTTTTATTTTTTTAATTTAATAAACATTTTCTTTTTCTTTTTTAAATTTAATTTCTATATTTTATTTTTTATAATTTCTTTTATTTTTTCTTTTTTCTTTTTTTTTTTTAATTTAATATTTTTATTTTGTTTTTATTTTTATTTTTTATTTCTATATATTTTGAAATTTTAATCTTTAATTTTTTTTTCTTAAATTTTAGGTTTTTTTTTAATGTTTGAATTAAAATTTTTATTTTGTTTTTATTTTTATTTTTTTATTCCTATATATTTTTAAATTTTAAGCTTTAAATTTATTTTTTTCTTAAATTTTAGGTTTTTTTTAATGTTTAAATTTTAAAAATTAAAAAATGTTATTTCTATTTTTAAAAATGTCAAAAATATGACAGAAATTTTTTTGTTGTTGTTATTCCAGCATCAACTGGTTTTGTTTTAAGGGTGTTTTTCAATCCTTTTTTCAAGAAACAATTTTTTTTTTAGCATAATTTTATAAAATGTTGAAATTTGACCTTCAAAAAAAACCAAATGCGTTCTGGAATACACTTTTTTTGTTTTTGGGGTGTTTTTTCATGTTTTTTGAGTCTTTTTGGGCTAGAGTTCCCGTTTTGAGGTCAGGTTACCTATTTCATCGATAACAATGTTAAAGGGACTGCTTGAGGGTCAGGCTGAAGTTGTAGCATCTGGTTAGTTGATTCAGCAGTAATGGTAAGAATAATTTCTTTATTGGCATTTACTATGGGTCAGGCTGAAGTTGTAGCATCTGGTTAGTTGATTCAGTAGTAATGGTAAGAATAATTTCTTTATTGGCATTTACTATGGTTCTTTGTTTAGGCACCTAGTACTGTTGACATAACCTAATAATTTCTTGGCATGGATGAGTTAATGGAACAACATACTTAGGAAAATGGGATTCCCAAATATGGACTTCTTCTTGATCATCTAAAGACTTCTCATAGCACCAATTATGAATATCTAACAGGTTAAATTCAACAATGGGATGTGTTATCTTATAATCAACATCAGCCAATGGAATGTGTTCAATGTCTATGACTGGGCGTTGTAAAGGATTCACAACAATAGCAGTCTTAGAAGTCATGGATGGAGTGGATTTTGGCATTTTGGAAGCTTCAATATTGCTAGAGCTCCGCTTTTTAGGCATTTTGGCTACTTTCTGCAAGTTTAGACAGTTTGCAGAAGTATTTTTACTTTTTAGCAGAGACTTCTTGGATAAACAGGAAAAGTATGGTCTTTTCTTTTCAATTTGGATCTTCAATAGGATTTATAGGCTTTTGAACTAGTTTTAAATAAGAAACGAGGGTTTCCGGAGTATTTTATTGAGGAATTGGGCTTAAAAAGCATTTTGAAACTGGGCATAGAGGTTTATGATACCTTTAGATTCTTTTTGGCTTAATTTATAGCTTGAAATAGTTCATAAAATTGTACAAACTTGCAATTTTCTCTCACAATAGCGGGCAGCAGTAAAACAGGGTTTCTGGAAAAAATTTGACAGGGTTTGGCCTGTTTTTGGACTATTTTGACAGGTTTCTTAGGATAATTTTTAGATCTATGAATGGAATTTGTATTTTAAAAAGGCTTTTCAAATTGAAAACAGGCTTAATTTGAGAAGAAAACCTATTATTTGAAGGTCTAGGGTTTCGAAAACAATTTTTGAAATCTTTGTACAGGTTGAACAGTTCCTTGTTGTCTTTGGAGCAACGCAGAGCTCCTCAATGGTCTTCTATTGGCTATTGGTTGAAATTTGAAGTCTTTTGACAAGAAAATGTCATAAAAAGCTTTGTTTTAACAGTCGGGAGGCTTTGTGCAGGGTTAACGCGTAGAAGAATATGAAATAAACACATTTTCGTATGTTTATTAGACATTTTTGGTTACCTTCACTCTGCATTGAATGATGGTCACATCGGGCGGGAGGGCTGGTTTGAACTCAAAGGGTTGAAACAAGAAGTGGTTATCGCGCAGTATTTAGGCGGTAAATGGTTTCGGGGCTAACCCACGTGATCCAACAGGAATCGACCTCGTGGAGGAGAGATAAAACCATAAAACCGCTCATTTCGCGCAGATTTGCCACGGGGGTGATTGTGCAACTTTTCTATGCGATATTGTGCTTCCACCGTCGAATCTGGGGTTCGATTGCGAACGACCTAGATTGATTGGGAAGTGGAATTGGGATAGGGGAGTGGGACCAGGGTCGTTATATGGGGCGGGGTTAAACTTTAGACTTTAATAAACAAGCGTTTAATCAAATTTTAAACTTTGGGTTTATGAAAAGGCGGAAACGACATATTAATGCCTGGGCTTTGTATGCATTTACATGCTTCTCTGTTGCTGAACTGTTTATTTTTAGTGCTGGAGTTTGTTCAAGATGTTCTACTATGTATGGCCTCAGAACATTTCCAACTTGTTCTAGAGGTGTGGCTACAGTTTTTTTCCCCTGTAGAATTTTTTTGTAGGATGGGCCTCCATTTGTTTGTTGCTGGCTATTGGGTTTTTTTCCTTTATCTCCCCCTGCAGATCTTGATGTGCCTTGGTTTGCGGCACCCCCTCTCAGATGCAAATTTAGGGAAATACTCATGTCTGTCTTTATGGCATAGTCCTTCAAGAGCCTGCAGTCTTGAAGAGAGCTGTGACCATTGACTAGGTGTTGAATCGGTACTGGGTACCCCATCAGTTCCCATATTTTCTATTTTAGTTGCAGAATAGAGTTGTCTTCGTGTACCCAGACTAGCTGAGACTTAACCCCAAGGGGTCTGATAAAAATTTGAAAGGAATTAGATCTCAACTGAAACAAAGGGTTACCTATTATTTGGGGATCAAAGATCATATGATTTTCTGAAGAGAGAATGAAAGGCGCTCCTTCTGTAGCCGTTCACACACCGTCCCTACCTCCCCTTTCTTCTGGTCTGATAAAGGGTTCTGCTGATCGGGCTTGGACTCCTCTGTCCTCACCGTAGGCATTGATTGAGGCGTCCATCTAAGCACAAATTCCCTGCCATAGTCAACCAGAAAGCTTACCAAACACACAGATTCCAGGCCGGAGCTTATCTCGCCTTCAATCGCACAAAGAACCGCGAACCCTTGAGTTCCTTGATGATTTTCAGCTAAACTCCTAGACCAAAGCAGCCAAATATCCCTACCCACCATGAAATGTCCGTAAGCAAGCACATTTGCGGTGCCTGCTTTACTCGATGTAAGTTGATCAGAGTGGGTTCGGCGGCAGATTGCCCTTGGTCGGGACACATCGTGGTCTGATGGCCCTTGGCCTGTAAACGAAGCTCTCAAACTGTGATTATCTGCCCGAGGGGCTAGGATCCAGAGTTCAAATCCGTGAGGCAACAGAAGAAAAACCTCTTGCACCCTGGCTGCTTCTAATGCAATCAGATCTGGTTTTTGAAACGATGCAAAAGCGCCGCGAGGAACCCTTACTGAGACTGTGCTACTAGGATCAGTGTGCATGACGGTGGCAAGGTTTGGCAGAACCCTAGTTGAAACCCTTACTGAAGCCATCCTCGCCTTCTCCCTCAAACAAAACACATGTTACCTCTAATTAAAGTGCAAAAAATAAAGCATTGATTGTCTTTGTTGTATCACTTTTCACTTTAACTTAGGATAAATGCATTTTGAGGGTTTATGAATGATTTTTGAAAGGGAATGAGATTAGTTATTTAGGGTTTCACTTTTACTAAGTAAAAATGTGTTTTTACTTAGGGAAAAGGGATTATGATTTATGAATGAAGGGTAAATGCTGATGAATGTGGGTCTAGTGTGGGAACTCAATATTTTTAACCAATCAGTCACTGAGCCTTGGGTCTGATCCCAACAAAAGTCAGAAAAATGCTCTGGGCCTTTTTGACTGATAGTTTAGAACACTGAATATTTGTAGGGGAGGGGAAATTAGTGATTTTTTCCTGATGATGCTTTATTACATGATTTCTCAACTTCTATCTACCTACCCATCTTTATTTCTAACATTTTTACTTCATTTTCATGGGTGCATTTAGGCTTGCAACCCTAAAACATTTTTCTTTCAAAGAAAAAAAACTATCTAAGACTACCTTATTTCATCTGAGGGCTCAAATTAAACTGTTGAGCTCCTCATTATTCTCTACCTATCTACTGATTGTCAAGTTTAAACTATTTGACATATATTTATTCTCTATCTAAAACATACAATTGAAAGCATGAAAAGTTAAGATTAAACTGTTTAACTGATCATGGATTATGGCATTTATTGACACTCTGCACATAATCATTATTCTTGCAGTAAAAGTAAAAGTAGTGGCATTTGGATTTGCTCACTTTCAGGTCTTATTTTATCTCTTTTTTCTTTTGGGGTCTATATTTTTCTAAGTCCTTTGATCTTTCTTTTAGGACTTTTTACCCTCTTTTTGGCTTTTTATTATTTTTTCATTTTTTCAAAATATGGGAAAACAACTTGCAGAAAGCAAGGTATGTACATATTTACAAGACTATCAAATTCAATTCAAAATTTATGAATCTTATTATTATAGGACCCTAATAATGGCTCCACTTGGGGATGGCATTTCCTAGTGAAATGTTAAGAACTTTTTGATCAGTAGCCTTTGGAATTTGACTGTGATGACCCTATAAATGTCTTCTGATTTATGCAATTATTCATACTTATGATATTTATCTCTCAAAGTTTAGGGCCTTCTCTCTGGGCTTCAACTTTGTTAGAGAAACATACAATCCAATCTAAAATCTGCAATGTATATGTAAAATGATCAAAGTGAATAAAAATTAACTATTTGTTAACTCAGGAGAGTAGTAGTGCTTCAGCATTCTGCCATTTACTGGTCCTTCTTGCAGATATTTTCCATCCATTTCTTTCAAAAAGAAAGCATTTTTACCTCTATATCCATAAATCTCATAAGGTCCTTTCCACATAAAATCAAATTTTCCATGCTTACCTTTGTCTTCTCTTCTAGAATCCCACTTTAACACTTTATCTCCAATGTAGAAATCATCCTCTTTACTCTTTTTATCAAAAAATTTCTTGATCTTATCCTGAATGACTTGAGACTTGATATAAACTTCTTCCCTTGTTTGTTGCAAGTGAATAGTTTGATTTATCCTTCTTTGAATTTCATTTGTTTCGACTTGTAATTCTTGGATAATATTCATCACTGGTACACCTAGGGAGGATGGAAAAACAACATCCATTCCATAGATAAGTTGGTAAGGGGAGGTACCAATGGAATTTTTAGTATTAAGTCTATATGCCCATAAGGCATTGACTAAATTCTTATTCCAAGTCTTTTTATTGTCTTCAAGTAACTTTTTGATGATGTTTATAAGGCTCTTGTTTGAGGATTCAACTAGGCCATTACCTTGGGGGTAATACGCAGTAGAATGACCTAAGGTAATATGGTATTTGTGGCAAAATTCAATCATCCTTTTAGACTTTAATGCTGCAGCATTATCAGTAATTATCTTTTGGGGACATCCAAATATTGAAAGAATGTTGTTTTCTATAAAGGAAATAATGACAGTATATGTGGCTTGTCTAGAGGGTATGACTTCAATCCACTTAGTAAAATAGTCAGTGGTTGTCAAAACCCTCTTATGTTGGCCTGAAGATGGAGGGTGAATTTCACCAATGAAGTCTAAACCCCATTGTTGAAATGGAATTTTAGCTGAAATGGGATTTAAAGATAGGGGTAACAGTTTTTTCTTACCCTAAAAAAATTAGCACTTGTGACAGGAGGTCACATATCTTTATACATCAGCAAACAAGCTAGGCCAGCAAAAACCAGCTCTCAGGATCTTGTCTGCAGTAGTTTTCCAGTATATATGTCCTCCATAATCACCTGCATGAAATTCTTCAAATATTTTGTCAGCTTTTTACATTGTCTAAAACACAAAATCTTACTGCCTTTAATTTTAAAAATTTGGCTTTGGTTCTTGACAATCCAAGAGGAGCTTGTAAGTTTAGTATTACAAATATTATATTTGTATACCAAGGTGATTCTGAAAAGGCATCACTGATTGTTGGAGTCGCCATCTCTTCCTGATCATCTATCTAGGCAATAAAATTTATGTTTAGGGAATTACAATTAGATTCAGCCATAAGTCTGGCTAATCCTTGACCTTTGATGAGCTTTGTGGGTTTTATCTCTATGTCATATTATAAGATAGTGGCAATCCACTTACCTCTTCTTCCATCAGGACCATCCTGAGTAAGAATGTCTTTTACTACAGAATTTGGGACATAGGCAATAATGTGAGAGTAGAGAATATAAAATCTGAACCTTTACCAAAGCTAAGGCTTGTTTCTCCATGATTTTGTACCTCAAAGGGGAATCTCTAAGGGTTTTCTAAAGAAAGCTATGGGCTGTTAAAATCCCTGGTCATTTTTCTGCAGTAAAACTGCAGCAATGGTGTGTTCTGAAGAAAATGAAAAAATTATGAAATTCTTCTTAAAGTCAGGACTTATTAGGACTAGAGTTTTGGTTAAGGCCTGTTTGATGGACTCAAATGACTGTTTAGCCTCAATAGTCCATTTAAGAACTGAATATTTTTTGAGCATGTTATTTAATTCTCTAATTATCTCAGCTAAGTTGGATATAAATCTTCTTAAAAAATTAATCTTACCTAGAAAGGCTTGTAACTCTTTGATGTTTCTTGGTGGACTGATGTTAAGAATTGCTTCTATCCTAGAAGGATCTATTCTAATTCCTTCTTTAGAAATTATGTGTCCAAGTAACTCGCCTTCTTCTAATCCAAATAAACTTTTCTTAGGGTTTAAAGAGATGCCAAATTTCCTGCATTTAATAAAAACTTGTCTCAAATGACCAAGTGTTCATTATCAGTTTTAGAAAACACAGTAATGTCATCTAAGTAAATCACCAGGAAATCATGTATTTCCTTTGCAAAATCTATGTCCATAGCTCTTTGAAAGGTTTCCCCTGCATTCATTATACCAAAAGGCATTTTGACATACATAAAAGTGCCCCAAGGATTAGTAAATGTTGTTTTGGTTTGATCTTCTTTTTGGACTAAAATATGGTTGTATCCTGAAAAACCATCTAAAAGTGATATTTTAGAAGAGCCAACTACCCTTTGTAATATGTGATCCATTTTAGGTAAAGGGTAATTATCTTTTAAGGTCAATTTGTTTAGATTCCTAAAGTCAACACATAATCTAATCTCCTATGTTTTCTTTCTTGTTGGAAATAGGTTTGAAACCCAATCAACATATCCGATTGGTGCAATTATCTGTGCATCATACATTCTTTTCACTTCCTTTTCTATCAAAGGTAATAAAACAAGGTAAATTCTTCTCAACTTTTGTTTAAAGGGATTTTGATCTTCTTTTATTGGAATTTTATGTTTAATTATGTTGGTATCATAGGATTTGAGATCCTCATAACTCCAAGAAAAAACATCTTGATATTCCTTTAAAAGAGCAATACATTTTTCCTTTTCTTGTAGAGGTAAGGTTTTGGAAAGTTTAATTATTTTGGGCTTTAACTCTGTACCAATATTGCATTCTTCTATATCATATCTAACTGGCTCCATTTTGGGTTTTCTAGCTACATCATTTGAGTCAAAAAGATCTTCTAAGGGAGTTAAACCTTTGGGTAAGAAATTATCCTTAAGATTCAATATGTCAGATTCATCATCAATAATTTCTTCAATCTCTACTTTCTCTAAGTTATCTATATATGATTGACTAAATATAGTTGGTTTAGAAAACTTTACTTTATTTACATCTATGTTATTTAAATCATTTTCACAATCTAAACCTTGATCTATAGTACAATCTGTGTCTATCTTACAGTTTTGAAATTCACCTTCACTGTTCATAAACTTGTAAATCTATTCATCTTGAGAAAAAAATTGCCACTATTTGAGGTTGTCTGAAATTATTGGTCTATGCTTGACTTCAACAGTATATCTGTGATTAGGTTGGAATGGTAAATTGCATGTACTAGCAAAGGTTGCTAGATAGTTAGCCTGTATATTTTGTTTTCTAGGTATAGCAACAAATTTACATTCCAATAAATCATCAGTTAAATCTATCACAATGTCTTTGTATCGGCTTAATCTAGGATTGTAAACAGAATATACTCCACTTATTTGTTTTATGATCAACTCTGAATCTCCCGTGATTAATATTCTTTTGCCGCCTAAGTTCCTAATAATTTGGAGTCCTAGAATGAGGGCTTCATACTCAGCCGTATTATTGGTACATTTGAAATTGAGCCTAAAAACATGGCCTTCTGAGTGATTAGTCTCCATGTTGGTTATCCATACTCGTGCTCCTTCTCCTAACTTATTTACTGAACCATTAAAGTCCAAATGCCATAAAGATTCATGAAAGATATTATCATTGTTTGGTGTTTTCTTTTTCTCTATTAGTTCAGTTTAGATTTATTTAGTTTCAGAGTTACATAAGATAAAAGAATCAAGGTCAGTTAGTGTAGAGTAAATTGGGTAATTTATAGATCTTTTTGCACTACTAACCATGTACTGCATCAATGCTTCTCTATATAACTTCTTAGGTTGACCAAAAACTGATATAGTAGCATAAGACATTTCCAATTGTAGAGATCCTTGTAGCTTTTCTCCCCATGAGCGAGATAGTAACATTCCATATTTAGGTGGGATATCAGCTACTACAATGTCCATTAATATACTCTTACCAGGATATTGAACTAGTGTTACACATAAATCTTTGATTAAACCTAGGCATTTAACTTTACTTGAATCAAATGAAAACAAATCTTTGTAGGGCCTTGTGATTTCTAAATTCAGAGTTTCCATTATGGCTTTGGGCATTAGATTATGGGAAGCTCCTGAATCTAGCATTGCGTTGTGTAAAACTTGATCATGAATGGTAAGACTAATATAAAATGGAGGAACTGCTCCATCTGCATGTTTTCCATTCACACCTAGGCCAAAAATCAATTCTAGTTGATCATCATTCAAATTTATGGAATCTTCTCCATCATTTATGTTTAATGTTTCAGCTATGGTTGATTTATACAAGTCATGTTTTACCAATTCTGTCAGAGGAATTGGTATTTTTAGCTTTGCAATTTCAGGTTGTATGTTGAAAGTAGGTTGTGATTTACTTATTTGAATCAATTCTTCTTTGGTAACTGTAGTTTGTGTTGGTTTGTCTTGTTTTTCTACAGATATGTTTTCATTTTCAATTGATTTGACATTCTCTGTTTGAGTTTCTTGTGTTTCACTGCTCCTAATTTTCTTTTCAGGGATTGTTTGTGAAGCAGTAGATGTTCTTTCAGAATTAGAATTATCAGTAGGTTTTTTTGAAGTAGGAGTTTTTGGACCCACTGATTTAGGATCAACAAAGAGTATTTTAGGATCTAAATTTGCTGTTTTAACAGAATTAGAAGTTTTTGCAGAAGTAGATTTCTGTGAATCTTTTGTATCTTGAGCAACGACATCAATAATATCAACAATCTTAGGGCTTGATGTATTTTTAGGACTAGAAATGTTTTGGGAAGAACTAGAGTTTTGCATATTTTCCCTTGGGAGAATTTGCAGAACTTTTGTTTTGGGAGCTTCTACTGCTTTCTTATTCTGTGTTTGGGTAGTTTTCTTGGTAGAAGACTCACTGTTTTTCTTATTTCTAAGGTTATATTGACTATGTATTTCATTCGTAGAATAATCATAACCTTGTTTATAATCATAGAAAATTTTAGGGGCTAATATTCGTAGGAGGGCTAATTTTCCATGTTTTTCCAAAAAAAATATTCGCCCAAATTTTACAATATAAAATTATTTTAACTTAAAAATGGCCAAAATTATATAGAACGTATATATAAAATCATTATAAATTTGAATAGTTTTACAAATATACCAACAAACATTTTATAGTTTGCATATTAGGGACTAGTAAGATTCGCAAATGTTTTAAACATCAAAATTATTTCCCATCCTTAAAATTTTCCCTGTTTATAATCAAAGGATTCACTTGAATCTAATTTGAGTTGTTGGAGTTCAAATAATTCCTGATCTTCCTGAGTGAGAAAAATAGTATTATTATCATCTATTCCAATTATATTTATTGCATCCTCATCATCATCATTATTCTGAGAACTTTCAGCATAGTTCTCTTGGAAGGGGAACCTTATTGTTTGGTCTGGGGTTGTTTCTTTTGCTTTTCCTGAATTTGTGTTTTTCCTAAAATTGGGATTTCTGATTTGTTTTTTTTTTTCTAAGTAAGCTTAAATCTATTAATGAAACATATGGTACAGTGAGTTCAAGGCGTCGGAAGCACCATACAGTCAGCAAGATATCAAAAATTGAACCGCCCTCAAGGGGAAACCGGCCTGAGAATCATTTAAGAGTTGCCTCAGTAGAGGAAACCAGCTTTGACATACCAAAAATGAGCCAAAAAATGAGCCGCCCTCAAGGGGAAACTGACCCAAGCATTGTTTTAGAACTACCTCAACATAAGAAACTGGCTTGGACAAGCTAATATTTGTTGCAAACAGAACCAGCAAAATGACAAAGAGACTAGACATAATAACTAGAGCAGAGATAGAAGCGCTAGAGCCCATAGTCACCCGATGGCGATTCCTCTTCAATTATGCACCATCAACCTTCCTCGTCATCAGGAACCGGGTCACTTTGAATTGCAGCAACCCCTGCTTCACAAACACCCTCTTGCGTCCCAAGGTCCTGAAGGAGACTTGAGCTGCAGTCACCCACTTTGCGGGAGGAGCCTTTTTCCACAGGCTGAGAGGCTTGCGGAGCAGTGGGAGAGGCCGGCGGATTGATAGGAATCGCTGAAGGAGGGGGAACAGGCGTAGCTTCAGGGATCTCCTTGAACGAGACCGAAACCGTCGCAATAACCAAAGGACGAGTGGAATTACATTGATAATGGAAGATGGTGGTGGACGGGTTGTGAATAGAGGCAGAGACAGCAGGCCGAGGTTCAAGAGGCTGCCGAGAGGCAGAGGCGCCACGCCTCGGGGAGGGAGGAAGGCGACGCACACCACCACTGCCACGAAGACTGCGGGAAGGGGGAGGGCTACCACTAAGGCTATAAGAGGAGGACGACTGAGAGAAAGAGGAGGGGGAGCGATAACATCTGGAGGAGCTGGGATGGGAGCTTCCCCGACAGCATCTCAGACGACGCCTCAGTCGTGACATAGCAGCGTTGAAATGGTGAGAGAAGGCAGAATTGACAGAAGGCACCAGAGGGGGGAGGGGATAAAATAGGTCGGGCAGAGAAGCAAAGTGCAAAGAACAAAACAGACTATGCGAGTGATGGAAGCCAGGGATGAAGCTAACACAACAACCCAGAGGGCATCGCCTTCCCACAGTAGTGCGGAGGCTGGGCACGTCGGCTTCTGGAGAGCAGCTGGAACCCACGGGCAGGAGTTGCAGCAACATGGAGACCTACAAACCACAGCAAATCCAAACCATAAACCCTAAAACTGCATCTAATGGTAGGGACGAAGGACCTGGAGGATGCATTTTGAAGCGAATTCCATCTCGGCCTCCCCACCGGCATAAATGCCACGCAGGGTGACAGCCTGAAGAATTTATGAGACCAAGGGAGAGTAATTGCAATCCACGGGTGGCAATGTGGCCTTGCCACGCGCTTGCCCGCCGAATGACTGCCATCAAATCCTCAATAACCACCCGCATCTGGGGTGTTGTAGTCCTGGTGCACCAACTGAGTGTAATCCTGAAGGAGTTTACTGTCATTGAGACTGGAGAGGGGCCCTGCTGAAAGAGTTTGGGCACTCATCACTCCTTTGTTTGCTAGAAGGTCCACCACTTTGTTACCAGATCTTCTAGTATGCTTGAGATAGATGGCTCTGTGCTCTTGCAACCAACCAACAATGAGCTCTAATCTTGCCATGAGTCTCCAACTGTCTACGATTCGAGAAGGAGGGGAGCCAGAGAGGAGCTTGCTGACCATGTTGATAAGAATTTGTGCGTCGCCCTTAATCTCAATGGGGAAAAAATTATGGACTGAGAAAGCTGCATGCCTTGCCAAAGTCCTTCCAGCTCCGCAAAATTATTGGTATCCCACCCTATAGATCCGTAGTAAATGAGCATAGGGTCACCTTTGTGGTCACGGAATATTCCCTCGAAGCCCGCTTCCCCTGGATTGCCCTTGGAGGCTCTGTCAAAGTTAAGCTTCGGGATGCCAGCTGGGGGGGGGGACCCAAGTGTCATGAATGTCTTTCTGCGGGCCACGATTACTAGTTGGCCCAGGCCCTAGATTGAGCTTAAATTGCCAATTATCCCAGATTTGTTGCTCAAGAGGCAAAGTAGGGAAGTCTTCCTGCTGCCATTTTTGAAGTGCTAAAGTTTCCTGAAGGTTGCTGCAGAGATTGTTCCAGAGGATTTCTGGTGGGGTGCACTGATTCTTGAAGATTCGCTTATTCCTCTCCTTCCAGATATTCCATAAGGTGAGTCCGGGGATGAGCCTTCAGAGAGAGTTTAGAAGAGTGCATCTGTAGGGAGCAACGGGCCAGTTGTGGATGATAGAATTTAAGTCCTCCGAATTTCTACCATCCCTCCTACACTTGGAGCTTACATTTTCCCAAAATAAGGCAGCCAATGGGCAGGTCATCATAATATGTTGTATGGTTTCCTCCTGGCTATTAGATTTGGGGCATCGAGAGGGCCGAGTAAAGCCTCTCTTCATTAAATTATCCCAGGTAAGGATTTTCTTATGACAAAGAAGCCACAAGAACGTGGAGACCTTCGGCCATAAATGCGATGACCACAACTCTTTCCAGATGGGATCAATGGGTTCTTGAGTCTGTGTCATCAGAGTGTAGGCTTCCTGAGAGGTGAACTTGCCTTTTGAGGTGTGCCCCCATCGAAGGATATTATGCTTGTCAGAGTGTCTGATTTTCCTACTAATTAATTCCGCTTCCAAAGCTGGATGAGACTGAACCTGTTGATTATTCAAACAACATGCTGCTGTTTTCCAATGCCTATATCTCTGAGTGTGGTTTTCTTCCCAGAAGTGATGAACTGTAGCTTCCAGAGGAGTGATCATATCAAGCTGAAGGGGCGGCTTGATGGCGGATAGTAGATTGGGCTGTTGTTGTCAAGTGTCTGTCCAGAAGCGAGCTGTGTTTCCATTGCAGACCTCCCAAAATATATGTTCTTGAATAAGGAGGCAGTGTTGTTTAGCAGCATTCCATATCAGTGAGCCAGCTTCAGCAATAGTCAATCGGATGAGCTCTGAAGTGGGTCTATGGTTCGCATATTTGGCATTCCAAAGTCTCGCCCAGGGGGTGAAATGGGAAGACAACCACTGCCACCAGACCTTAGCCCCCATAATGGCATTGCTATGCTGAGGATCACGGAGTCCCAAACCCCTCGCATTCTTTGGCTTGCATATCATGTTCCACTTTACCAAGGCCCATTTTCTGTTCTGTCCTGAGGCCCCCCACAGGAAATTGCACTGAAGTGATTTGATTTTCTTGAGGACCCATTTGGGGATCGCTAAAATAGAGAAGAGATAGAGGGGCATATATTGTAAGACTGACTTGACCAGAATGAGTCTACTAGGAAGGTTAAGGGGGTGAAAATTCCAGGAGGATAATCTAGCTTCAAGTTTGTCCATGAGAATTCGCCAAGAAGAGTGCTTGAGAGCAGAATCAATCAGGGGGACTCCAAGGTATTTGGCTGGCAATTTGGCGATGGAGAATCCAAGGATTCTGGCTATGCGGTGCTAAATGGGTAAAGCAGTATTGAAGAAGAAAATTTGCGACTTTGAGGCATTAACAGTCATTCCCGAGGCTTCGGCAAACAAATCCAGAAAGCCTTTGAAGGTGGAGGCTTCTTGGGCAGAAGGATGTCCAAAAAGCATGTTATCATCCACGAATTGTTGGTGGGTGAAGGCAAGGGCATCATGGACGGAAATGCCTCGGAGTCGTTGCACATGGAGAGCATGACTGATGGAGCAACCTAGACCCTCATCCATAAGCACAAAGAGAAAGGGAGACAGAGGATCACCTTGATGGATGCCACGAGAAGGGGAGAAGGGATGAGAGGGGATTCCATTGAATAAGACGGAGAAGAAGGAAGAGGAGATGAGGCTCATGACCCATCTGATCCAAGGGGGACTGAACCCGAAAGCAGCTAGCATCTGATGAATGTAATTCCAGTTAAGTTTGTCAAAATATTTTGATAAATCAATCTTAAGGAGCATACCTGGCTTTTTGGTTTGCTTCAGCGAGTGAATGACCTCATGAGTGAGGATGATGCCATCAAGGATTTGTCGACCCTCCACATACCCTATTTGCTCAGGTGAGATGAGTAGTGGAAGTAGCGGCTTGAGCCTGTTGGAAATTACCTTAGAGATGATCTTGTAGATGACATTGCAAAGTGTAATGGGTCGGAATTTGTCAGGAGTGGCAGCTTGGTCTTCCTTAGGGACCAGTGTTATGAAAGTGGCATTGATTGACGGAAGGAGCCAATGCATGGATCTGGATTCCTCCACTAAATGCCAGACATCATTTTTGATCAAATCCTAGAAGTGATGGAAGAAGTTAGAAGGGAAGCCATCTAGGCCTAGAGCTTTGCCTTCCTTGTTTTGGGTTATGGCCTGTTCCACTTTTGAGAGTGTAACTGGGCGTAGTAAAATTTGGTTATGCTCCTCCGTGATGAGTTTCGGGATGTGTTGCAAAACTTTGTTAATTGTTGGCTGCCTGTCGATCTGGTCTTCCTGCAGCACCGATTTGAAATGAGTGACCAGTTCAGCTTCTATGGCCTGATGGTGCTCCAGTCTTTCTCCTGTTGGGCTAAGGAGAAAGCTAATGTTGTTACACATCTTGCGTTGAATGGTGGAACGATGGAAAAATTTGGTATTCCGTTCCCCTTCCTTTAACCATCTGATTCTGGATTTTTGTTTCCAGAAAATCTCTTCTTGCTACCTTCTTTCCTCCAGCTGTTTGAGCAGACTTTTCTCTTTCATATCCAATGCGTCATTGCGTCCTTCTTGGATGATACGAAGCTGGAGTTCTACCATATCCTTTTCAAGAAGCTTCTGCTGTTGGAAGATGTTGCCGAAGGTAGATTGATTCCAGCCTTTGATACGAGCTTTAAGATCTTTGAGATGCTGCTGAAACTGGAACATATTGGAGCCTGGAGGTGGAGTGAAAGCTAGCCAAGCAGAGTGGACCATTTCCTTGAAGCCTGGGTGGGTGAGCCAGAAAGCTTCAAAGCGAAAAGGTCTTTTGATGTGGTCCCCTGGTCTGGACCATTGGAGAGAGATAGGCCAATGATCCGAACCTGAAAAAGGAAAGATTGCGGCCTGGAAGTCCCCCCAAATGTGTATAGCATTGTCAGATAGAAGAAATCTATCCAGTTTGGAGGTGATTTATTGTGAGCCCGATCTCTTTTTGATCTAGGTGTGATTTCCATTGGCAAAGGGAAGATCAATCAACCAGTTCCATTGGATAAAATATTTGAAGTGGGTGTTGTCCGCCTCGAGCTTTGCTCTGCCACCTCTTTTCTCGTCCAAGTTAGTTATCATGTTGAAGTCGCCCCCCATGATCCATAGAGGGTGAGCTCTGGTAGATTTGATCAGTTCTACCGTATTTAATAGAGCAATTTTCCTGGCTATCTCCTGAGGGAAATAGGCATTAGAAAGATGTCCATGCGGATTGGTACCATGAATGTGGAAAGAGGCCTGAATTAAGTTGTGAGCTGCATGGGCATCACTTATTGAAACAAATTTCGGATCCCAAGCAATGGCGAGACCGCCTGAGGCTCCAGAGGCGTCGACTGCAACGGATTGACAGCCTGGCCAGGCCCTTGAGAGAATAGGACCTAGGGTATTTCTTGTGCATTTAGTTTCCTGCAGGAAAAATACTTGAGGTCTTTCCATCTGTATCAAGTTCTTGATCATACAGACTTTTGAGGGGCTGTTTAGACCCATTATGTTCCAAGAGATGACTTGGTAAGTTTAGGGTACCTACCAGATTCCACAAGCAACTCCCCAATGAGGATAGTCCTTTGAAGGTCAGATTTTCTTCCTCTTTTTTTTTAGTCTTTAAAGAGTTTCTTCCTATCCCATGGGCTTCCCTGCTGGATGCCTAGGGATTTTTGGTGCTGCTGCGCTCAAGAGACTGCCACAGTGAGGTTCTCGATCTGTTTCTCCGAGATCTGGTCAAACTCCTTTTTTTACATGCCTGTTCCAGTGTGAAGATGTCCAGATCTCCGATATCTACCATTTCAGATTCATCCTCTATAAGACTAATCTGGCTCTCATTAGCCCCAGTGTTGTCGACCTCCATGTTAATAGGAGGGCCAATATTAGACTCAAGCACCAAGTTTAGCAGGGGTTTGGGTATGACTTCCGTTTGAGGGGTTTCAGAATCAGGATTAGCGAGGATTTCAAAGCTATTACTGGTGGAGGGGGGATCCGGGGCTTGAAAGTGGGACTTAGGATTCAGTGGGGGGGGGGGTTTCTTATTGTGGCGGCGTCGGTTCTGGACTTTAGTAAAGCCTTCAGCATCAGGGGGAGGGGAAGCATAAGAGGGCTTGCTGGGAGGCACATTCAGAGGACAATCGCGGAATATATGGCCGTGGGTATGGCATTTCCGACACCTAAAAGGCACGTGTTCATAGTCGATGGTCTACACCCATTCATAATCATCATGATAGAGACTTACCGAGTCTGGAAGAGCATGTGCTGGATGCGTGAAGACGCAGATTCGAGCGTAGGAGGTGTATCGCCTGAGCTTTGTTTCCTCTGCAATTTTTATGAATTCGCCAAGGCTGTTACCAATATCCTTTAAGGATTCTTCATCCCAATATTCCAGAGGCAGGGAGTAGAGCTTGATCCAGACTGGTGCCCAGTTGAAATCCTCTTTGTCCGGGTTGAATCTTTCAATCCAGTCCCACAGGTAGAGGCCTGAGGAGTTGAAAAAATAGGGACCCTCATCCATGACCCGGTTCCTATCCTTGAGACAGTTGAAAATGACAGTGAAGAACCCTTTGGGTCCGAGTTGTAGCGTGACCTGACCTTTCGGCTTCCATTTGGACCTGATCCATCCATGCAGGGCCTTTTCTGTTGGCCAAAACCCTACGAATTTGCCAATCAACGCGTGGTCTCTCATGTACTGGATCTGGGCATTGATCCTATGGCTTGGGAGCTCGATCTTGGGGCGTTCTGTAGCAATTGGCTTGCAGGTAGCAGAGGTAGCTTTTGGTACAGCCGTGGTGTCCAGCGCATCCATCGTTTTGTCTGCTTACCCTCCCGGCTCTTCCCCCGGAGGTAGCTTCTGCACAATATTGTCCAGCGGTTCTTTGCCCGTGACAGAGCACTGTGCATTTCCAGAAGTAGGTAAATTTGTGTCAGCTGAAGTATTTTGATTAGACGCAGCGTTGACATTGGGGGAGGCTTTGTGAGCCTCCCCCCTTGACATAGCCATTGGTAAGGATCAGCAGGTGTGATGGCACGAAGATAGCCAAGCGTAGGGGTCGTTGGCAGAGAATTTTGCAGAGGGCTGCGTCGTTGCGAGAAGGCTAGAAACCCTAGCCCAGCAAGATGCAGAGCAAATCCGTTTGATAATTTTGGGGATTTCTGATTTGTTGTTGATTATCCCATTGAGGTATTATTTCTATGTTGTCTAGTCTATCCATCATCCTTTCTAAATTTTTAGCTAACATGTCTGTTTTTGAGTCTGAATTGGAAGTTTCTTCTTTAATGGTCACCCTTCTTTCATTCCTTTTTCTATCTTCTTTGGCTAAAATGTTTACTTCTACACTAACAACATCTGTTTTCATTCTTTCTAAGGTTTCTGCATTTCTTTCCCTCAATGGATAATCCATTTATGTGTCAAATCCATCAGGGAATTTGAGTAGGATAGAATCAGGAGTGGGTTTAATATTTGCAGGAATGGAATTGTAAACACTGTTATATCTAGTGCAGTAGTCTTGAACTGACTCAATTGGAGCTCTTCTCATGGAATCAAATTCAGACAATATCTGGATCAGATTCTTTTTCTTTTCCCATTTATTTAAAAATAATCAATCAAACACAGCTAAATCAATTACACTACCAGCAGCAAGACCTTTAAACCAGTTCTTAACTTCTCCTATCAATGTTTGTGCAAATAACCTCATTTGAACATCTGAATCATCAATCTCATGGAGTTCAAAGAAATCTCTCATTTTAGTTATGTATTGCTAAGCTGTATAATGGGTGGTGGCATCAAACTGTGGTATCTTACTCTGATAGTCTTGAGGCATGTCATGAAGCTGTACTGGTAAGACAAGGGGAGCATACCTAGCAACCATAGCTTGAAGTTTAGCTTGGCTAGGAGGTAAAATAGAAGTGCTTGGGGCTGAACTGGAAATGGTAGCTAATGAACTAAAATATGTATTTGAGGTGCTGGGAAATGAAAATGGAATATATGTGGAACTACCAGGGAATGAGAATGATCTGCTTGAAAAATCAAAAGATGAGCTAGTGGATATAGTGGATGAAGTGGGTGATGGAAATAGTACTCTAGGCTATAGAGGTAGTCTAGGGATAAATGGATCTATAGATGTGTTGGTATTGGAAACTATATATGATGGTGAAACATATAGGGATGAATCTACAACTGGTATTATGGTGGTATATAACTGTGAAACTGAAGGCTTAGTGGTATATGTTAACAATTGAGCTAATTCAATAGCTTCATCAATCTCATTGAGAATAGAAGCATTAATTTCTTCAATTTTAGTCTGATATTTAAATTTCTTTGATTTAGATTCGACTGTAATATTTCTCTGTTTTGTTTCCAAGAATGAAATAAAAACAAGGTCTAAAACAGCAGTATAAAGATCACTTTCAGATTGACTTCTAAACAAAGAATGTTCAAATTTCAGATCAAAATCTATATCTTGCAAACTTTCTAATTCTTGTGGTAATGAATTGACTCTTATTAATAATACTTCAACTTCTAAATTTTCTATCTGTTTTTTCTTTTTTCCAATTCGGTCTGGGTTGTATACTATAAAAACAAGTTTAGGATCCGGGTTATACTTGGTATAGTAAATTTTCCTAGAAGCCAAAATTATAATTTTTTAATACCCACAACTTATAAAAGAAATCTTAAAGTAAAAGGATAAATAAAAAGATTTCCTTTAAGACCAGTTTTATGACTGAGGATTGGTTAGATTCCCCAGTATGGTCGTCGGTATGTTATCACTCTAGTAATTCTAACGTTATGAGATTTTTTTTTTTAGTCAAAGAATACTAGAAGTAACCACAAACCAACTTCAAACTCTAGGATCTAGCCTTCCTAGGGTTTAGAGAGGGTTCTCTCTTTAAAATTTAACTTCGTTTGATTGGTAAATATTATGCTAGTTATGAATGTGCAACTTTGGTTTGGTTTTGATTGATTTGGTGGGAAAAAATCACTTGAAGAGATGGATAGTGGGAGATCTATTTGTCCATTGGGCTAAGGAGTCAAAATCAAGCAAACAGAACTAGGATCAAGGCCAAAAAGTCAAATGTTTTCAGGGCAAGATAGATAACCCTTGGATATCTTGGAAAGTTGTTTTTATGAGGTGGTATGATCGGGATAAAGGGAAATTAAGAATCCTTTGATCCAGAAAAAGAAGTAGTAGGCAGAGGTCAAACGAGAGAGGGAGCAATTAAGGGCTACCTACACTGGAAATCATAGGAAAACATAGAAATGATAACTAGTTAAAAACAGGGTGCTCTTAACAAATCCTGTAGTAATGCTCCTAGTTATTCATTCAAATTTAGAACAAACATAGATGGATGCATGTAACAAAGAAAGATAAAAATGAAAAGTAAGGAAATACTTCACTCCACATATCTCATCACATGAATCCTGAAGTATGATGCCAATTGGTTTGATCCAGTCTGCTACTCGAAATTTGAATCACAAAAGCCTTCAAGTCCAACCAAAATGACTATAACAATCTCTAGCAATTTATTCCACACAAAATTCTTCTAAAGATGAAGTATTTATACATAGTTCTTTAAAAAATATCCTAGAATGATTCTAGGAATTATCTAAGGGAAATAAAATATCTTTACAATAATAATAGAGACAACTTCTTAACAAATCAACAAGCTGTCCTATTTATTCAAAAAATAGAAACTGATTTAGGATAAGAAGCAGTTGGCTGCCTTGGTGTCCACCTTATTGGCTTTAGATATTTTCCAATTTGTTTTGGAATATGATCTGCCTTTTTTGATACTATTTCTTTGATTCTCTTTATTCACTGATACTTTCTAACTTCGGATACTCTTTAACCATAGCCAAAACTGTTTACTGTTGTAAAAATATGTTTTAATTGTAAATCAGCAAACAGTTTTCCTTTCATTAGTCTATCTTTTTATCTTTTATAATAAATCTGTGAGTGAATGCCAATCCTCATCTTTAGGAATTTGTATCTTCTTTAATTTCCTGAAGTTTTTATCAGCTTCAATGTATCTGGAAAAATTTGGCTTGATGACAAACAAGTGCCTTATCTCATACTATAAATAAAATAAGTCCTCAAAACTTCTAAGTAGGATTTTTTGTGTTGGAATGCATTGTACTGGTGGTTATTTACTTATTCCTTTGAAAAATATCTAATCTTTTTATCATAGTCATTCTAAGGAATTAGTTTATCATTAATGACCATAATGCTAGGCAGTCATTTTTGCCTCAAATTTGTAAACTTAATCATAAACCTGGTTATGGAAATATTCATATTCTCACACTTTTCTAATTTCTAGGATAGTTTCAGTCGTTTCAGTGATCTTAAGCTCTTCTAATTCTTATCCGTTTTTGTTGTTTAGGAATGTGATTAGCTTTAAAGCTTGCTTTGTTTTGTTAGCCAGTTCACTCTGAGTCTTTTGAATTTCTGCTTGAGCTGCTAGTAATAACTCTCTTTGTTCAAAGATTACCTTAATTGAAGGCCATACATCATGGATGGCTTCAATGATATTGTTCCAAAGATAGTTTTTGATATATGATATTTGTTCCTTCAATGCCAATTCCTTTTGCAATTTCTTCAATTCTTCATTCGGTATGATGGCATTTTTCTCATGTGTTTTTGCATTGATCTGAGCTGATTTGTTTGATTTCTCAAGATTTTCTACCACCTTTTTCAATCTACTGATTTCATTTGTCTTAAGATACATTTCCTCCATGGCCTTTACCAGTTGGCTGGCTTCATCTGCATGTTGAACTGTTGTTGTAGATGATTTAGTAGCTGAGGTTGTGGATGAAGTTACTGGCACTGCAGTAGCCAGTGGTTCTTTGGGTGCTAAATTTTCAGCTAAATTTGAAGGAACTGCTATAGTAATTACATGAATAACTGTAGGAATATCTAGTATTTTTGGTGTTTCTTTCTTCTGGACAAGTTTTTCCATCTATATTTCCATTTCCTTGATTTGGGCTGTCAATTGAAAAATAAAATTCATCATGTCATCTTTTTCTTTCTGTCCTTATATTATTTATTTTGTTTGAGGATGTCCACTTTGAGGAAGTTTAAGTTGTTTCCTCAAAGCCGCAATATCTTCATTCTCTTTTTTCACCAATAACTCTGCTGCTTTGATATTAGCAGGGTCATATCCCACCTACAAAACTAGTTCTTCTAAGGCTTTTATCCTGAGATCCTTGTCACACAAAGATGCCTTATCCATTTTCATCTGATCTTGCATGTTGGAAATGGTGTTCTGGAGCTTCTGAGAACTCATGAATTTAGTGGTGACAGTAGAGTATAGCATTTCTGAAGTCTGTCTGTGGAACTCAATCTAATCAAGAGCATGAATCTTATCTCTCTGAACTTCCAAATCAACCGTTTTATAATCTGCCACTATATTTGGAGATTTGATTGTGGGTTGCAATACTAACATAATTAGCTTTTGATTTGAATAATAAAATGTAGAAAAAGTTCGTTTTGCACACTTGGTTTCTGCTTGAGATACTGAGAATAAATATTGTTTTTTTTATTTCCTCATTCTTTAGTTTGATCTGTTTGTATTTTTCTTTGATGTCCAGATCTTTTTCCTCAACTACCTGTGATGAAGAGGCTTCCATGCTTTGTTGTCTTTCTATCAACTGTGCATGTTCATTGTTGACTTTTTCTTAATTTTGATTCTTGGTAGTTGGCTCATTGATGATCACAGTGGCAACATCTATTTCTGGCAAATCAGTATTGGTATTTATAAGCTCTGTTTCTTCCACATCAATTTTTACCTTCCCTTTACCTGTTGAACTTAACTTAGGCCTCTTGTTATATATTAACTTGAACTTAGTTTCAGTTGTATTTTCTGCAATATAGGCACCTTCTACCCTTACTCTCTTAGTGGATTTTTCTGGTTGATTTGCAGTCTCCAAAGTGTGACTAGTATCACTGTTGTTTATTGCATATGTTAAGGTATTTTCAGTCCACTCAATTTGATTTGCATAATTCTCTATCTCTGGCTTTGCTTCATGGATGAAAGGTTTTAACCTGCGTTTAACCCTTAGTTTTCTTAGGATCCCTTGTGGATCATAATTCCAAGGAAAACTTTCTTTAAATTTGAATTCCAACAACTGCTTTGTTGTTTTTTTCTTTGCATCCCTGTGATTGCAAATGAATGGCCCTATCTGATTCTTTAATTTGAATTGAGTTTTCTTCTTTACTACCATGAAATTTATAGAATCGGAGTTTAGGATCTGCCTAATATACTCCAAGGCAAATATCCTCATTGAAGGATGTTTGGGTAACTTGTAAGGTAACAAATTTGACCCAAAGATTTTGATTTCAGTATGTTTTTCATATAAGTACCAATCACCAACTTTATTCTGCTCTGACAACTACAATATATTTTTAATTTCTTCATTTATCCTTAGCTGCTCTGTTTTTGTTAACATTGTGATCACTGGATGTAGGAATAACTCTGAAATTTTTTGCATAAGTGAAATATATACATTCTTTCCTGAGCAAAGATGTCCAGAAAATGATAGAGAAAGGATTTCCCTCTATGTCAAGCTTTTGGAGAGTAACTGGAAAATTATCTGATTGAAAATATAGAAACATATGGAAAAGGAAGGAAGTATATCTGAATACTCCTTCAATTGGAAAATTGATCAATTGATAATGAATATTATCTGCGATGAAACCATCATAGTCAAAAATTACTGATGGGGGTTGCCCTGGGGTAAAAGTGGATAAGAAACCCAAGATGGACTCATCTGTGTGTTTATCAGTAAAATATCCTAGGATGAAGGAAAGCATAGAAATCACATGTCTTGAACCTTTTGGGAATTTGGCAGTAGAATATGGGGGATTTAGCTTAGGAATTTCTACATGTGAGGGCATAAATGTTTGGAAAATCATGAATCTTTTGGGAAAATCAAGGCCAATATACAGTTTGGTAAGGGCCTTTATGGATAAAGGGACTACTTGAGGGTCAGGCTAAAGTTGTAGCATCTGGTTAATTGATTCAGCAGTAATGGTAAGAATAACTTCTTTATTGGCATTTACTATGGCTCTCTGTTCAGGCACATGGTACTGTTGATATAACCTAATAATTTCTTGGCATGCATGAGTTAATGGAACAACATACTTAGGAAAATGGGATTCCCAAATATGGACTTCTTCTTGATCATCTAAATACTTCTCATGGCACCAATTATGAATATCTAGCAGGTTAAATTCAACAATGGGATCTGTTATCTTATAATCAACATCAGCCATGGAATGTGTTCAATGTCTATGACTGGGGTTGTAAAGGATTTACAACAATAACAGTCTTAGAAGTCATGGCTGGAGTGGATTTTGGAATTTTGGAAGCTTCAGGATTGCTAGAGCTTTGCTTTTTAGGCATTTTGGCTACTTTCTGCAAGTTTAGACAGTTTGCAGAAGTATTTTCACTTTTTAGCAGAGAATTCTTGAATAAACAGGCGAAGTATGGTCTTTTATTTTCAATTTGGATCTTCAACAGGATTTACAGGCTTTTGAACTAGTTTTAAACAAGAAACAAGGGTTTCCTGAGTATTTTATTGAGGAACTGGGCTTAAAAAGTGTTTTGAAAATTGGCACATAGGTTTATGATACCTTCAGATACATTTTGGCTTAATTTGGAGCTTGAAATAGTTCATAAAATTGTACAAATTCACAATAGCACGCAATAGTAAAACAGGGTTTCTGGAAAAAATTTGACAGGATTTGGCCTGTTTTTGGACTATTTTGACAGGTTTCTTAGGATAACTTTTAGATCTATGAATGGAATTTTTCTTTTAAAAAGGCTTTTCAAATTTAAAACAGTCTTAATTTGAGAAGAAAACCTGTTATTTGAAGGTCTAGGGTTTCGAAAACAATTTCTGAAATCTTTGTACAGGTTGGACAGTTCCTAGCTGATCTTTGGAGAAACACAAAGCTCCTCAATGATCTTCTATTGGCTGCTAGTTGAAATTTGAAGTCTTTTGACAAGAAAATGGCAGAAAAATATTTGTTTTAAGAGTCAGGAGGCTTTGTGAAGGGTTAACGCGTAGAAGAACATGAAATAAACGCATTTTCGTATGTTTATTAGACATTTTTGGTTACCTTAACTCTGCATTGAATGATGGTCACATCGGGTGAGAGGGGTGTTTTCAAACTCAAAGGGTTGAAACAGTAAGTGGTTATCGCGCAGTATTTGGGCGGTAAATGGTTTTGGGGTAACACATGCGATCCAATAGGAATAGACCACGTGGAGGAGAGAGAAAATCATAAAACCGTTCATTTCGCGCAGATTTTCCATGGGGGTGATTGCACAAATTTTCTATGCGATATTGTGCTTCCACCGTCGGATCTGGGGTTCGATTACGAACGAATCAGATTGATTGGGAAGTTGCATCGGGATAGGGGAGTGGGACCAGGGTCGTTATATGCAGTGGGGTTTAACTTTAGACTTTAATAAACAAGCGTTTAATCAAAGTTTAAACTTTGGGTTTATGAAAATGCGGAAGGGTTAGGTTTATTTATATGCTTTTAATAAAATATTTACAATGTTTTGATCAATGTATAGGCGCGAGTCTTTATTATATAGTTTTTTCAACTTTTAACAGTTTAAAAAACTATAGGGGGCGGGATATTTAAATATAGATATGTTAAAACCAACGGGATCTTTGGGCGAGATTAATATTGCGCACATGAAATATTAAACATTGGTTTTAACTTTAAAATAGTGGGTTTAGAGGGTTATAATACTATAGAGGTAGGTGTATTTAAGGATTTAATAGAATAAGTTAGAAGTTAATATGAATAAAGGGGTAGTGAAATGAAAACAAAACACATGTTACCTCTAATTAAAGTGCAAAAAATAAAGCATTGATTGTCTTTGTTGTATCACTTTTCACTTTAACTTAGGATAAATGCATTTTGAGGGTTTATGAATGATTTTTGAAAGTGAATGAGATTACTTATTTAGGGTTTCACTTTTACTAAGTAAAAATGTGTTTTTACTTAGGGAAAAGGGATTACGATTTATGAATTAAGGGTAAATGCTGATGAATGTGGGTCTAGTGTGGGAATTCAATATTTTTAACCAATTAGTCACTGAGCCTTGGGTCTGGTCCCAACAAAAGTCAGAGAAATGCTCTGAGCCTTTTTTACTTATAGTTTAGAACACTGAATATTTGTAGGGGAGGGGAAATTAGTGATTTTTTCCTGATGATGCTTTATTACATGATTTTTCAATTGCTTTCTACCTACCCATCTTTATTTCTAACATTTTTACTTCATTTTCATGGGTGCATTTAGGCTTGCAACCCTAAAACATTTTTCTTTCAAAGAAAAAAAACTATCTAAGTCTACCTTATTTCATTCGAGGGCTCAGATTAAACTTTTGAGCTCCTCATTATTCTATACCTATCTACTGATTGTCAAGTTTAAAATGTTTGACATATATTTATTCTTTATCTAAAACATAAAATTGAAAGCATGAAAATTTAAGATTAAAATGTTTAAATGATCATGGATTATGGCATTTATTGACACTTTACACATAATCATTATTCTTACAGTAAAAGTGAAAGTAGTGGCATTTGGATTTGCTCACTTTCATGTCTTATTTTATCTCTTTTTTATTTTGGGGTCTATATTTTTCTAATTCCTTTGATCTTTCTTTTAGGACTTTTTACCCTCCTTTTGGATTTTTATTATTTTTTCATTTTTTCAAAATATGGGAAAACAACTTGTAGAAAGCAAGGTATGTACATATTTACAAGACTATCAAAGTCAATTCAAAATTTTATGAATCCTATTATTATATAACCCTAACATGGGCCATACACCATCACCAAGGTTGTAGGGAACAATGCCTTCGAGCTCAGTATTCCACCATTCCTTGTTCTGCACCGAGTATTCAATGTGGACCGCCTTTGTCCCTACTTCCCACCTCTACTAGACACCTCTGACATTTCAGAACAACTCACACCAACAGAGTTAAACCCAGACTAGATGGAACAAGCCACCACAGATTGTATCATGGACATGAAAATCAATAACACTCACCAACAGATGATCCAACTGTATCAGGTTGTGAGAGCTGGCCAACTCCTGCACCAAGCCAAGTGGTTCACCAGGGACCAAGTTCAGCAGAATTTTCCTCATCTCATGGAGGAACTCAATGCAATGGGGACCATTTCTTCCTAAGGGGGAAGGAATGATCCAGGTGGATATTGGTGGCCACTCGCCTATTCCACTTGGGGCCCCACCATTGTCTCTTTCATTTTTTCAGTTTCGACACAACTTACTATTTTTAGTAGTTTTTTAGATCCTCAAATTTCGGAGCCATTTTGAGGCCCTTAACGACGTTTTTTGGGCATCATTTGTACGAAAAATATGATTATGTTCTAGAATCAATATTCGTAGTCAGAATTTGAAGTCCTCGGATAGATATTTCTAACGATGTATCATGTGTGTCAAACGAAGATAGTATGCCAAAGTTAAGACCCAAGGAAATCGATGTACCGATTTACCCCGACGGGGCCCATATTCTGGCGTTTCATCTCCTAGGGTTAGGTTTTTGGATGTTTAGGGTTTTCCATTATGTCTCAATAATATATAAGCCTTTGAGCCTCATTGTAACAAAGAGTTCAGAGGCCTCTATCTGCCACATCTCTTCTCAGAGATAAGCTACCAACACCCTAGCTAGTTTATTTCCATTCTATCTGTAAGCAAATTTCAGTTCTTTGATATTAATGAAATGAAGTGTTATTTCCATTACGTATTTGTATTTATGGATATTTTTCTATTCTATTGCATTCCTACATAAATCCAGATCAGTGGTATCAGAGCGGTCTGATTTTTTTCGATCCTTGTTTGCAAGTCCCCAATGAGGTCGGGGTATAAGGAGTTAGGGCTCGATCTGGTTGAACCTTTATAAGATCGGCCTCGCAAACCCTGATGGCTGCCCATGGGGGATGAAAAAAAATATGAGGGAGAAGGATATCCTATCAAAATATTGCTCGAGGAGGCCCTCAAAAAACAAAGGAACGCGATGATGGATAACTTTGCCTAGATCCTTCAACGACTGCCCACCAACGGCACATCATTCAGCAGCCACTCTGGAAGCGTGGCTCCCTTTAAGGTATAAGTAAAATTTGAAATTCCCATATTTGAGGGTCAAATTAATGCAGATGTCGGATATAGATGGTTGAATCTATTATAATGATATTTCTCGGTTCATGACTTTTCCGACCTGGAGAAGATTATTTTTTCACTCCTCAAACCTACCCCCCATGTCAAGGATTGGTGGTAAACCTATTGTGAGAAAAAGAACGAGACAAAACCCTCTCTATTCTCAGTCGTACCCACTTGGAATTATTTCTGAGAAGCTATCAAGGAAAAATACTATCTCGTGGGAAGCTATGAGGACAAGTACATACAATGGACCACCATGTGGCAAAAAAGTGATCAAGATGTGCATGAGCTGACGAATATGTTCCATACCTTGCGCACAAAGTTGGGTATCAAAGATTTGGAGAAAAATTTGGTGCTAAAGTATCACAGTTGTCTGCACAGATATATTCAAGAGGAAATGGAATTCCTCGACATCTCCTCGCTGGGTAAGACATATAGGTATGCTTCCAAGATTGAGCAGAAATTCAAACAGAAGAAGCAAGACTTTAGATCTTTGAATCAAAAGCAAGGGTAAGGTGCCCCCAAACCACAGAATAAAGGAAAAATCCAAGGCATGGCAGCCAATACAACCTTCCAAATCCACAATAAAATAACGACATCGCGAAGCCAAAGAAGGACACGAGAAAGTGGTGTGAGTTCCATAAGAGCTCCACTCACAACACAAGTGAGTGTCGGGCCAAGCAATCGTTGGTGGCCGAGATGAGGGCTTCTGAATCAGATGCATTCTCCGACTCCGAATGAGAACCTAATAAGCGGAATGAAAAAGGGAAACAAATTATTGATGCAAAGCCCAATGCCACTGGTGCCACTGCAAAGATCCAGAAGGAGGAACCGAAAGATCTAGAGGAGGAGGAGCATCTCTTCCACTCCCAGATGTGGGTAAAATTTTTCCCACGACAGTTCATTGTTGACAATGGGAGCCAAAAGAACCTCATTTTAGCATATTTCATGAAGCGGTTGGGCTTGCCGACCACATCACACCCACATCCATACACCATCGGGTGGCTTCACCAAGGACGGGATCTCCGCATCAGCAAATAGTGCCGCCTTCCCTACAATATCAAGCTCTTCATGGATGAGGTATTGTGTGACATTGATCCTCTTGATTTTTGTGATGCATTATTAGGCCAACCATACTTTTGGAAGCAACATGTTGTGTATGAGTCTCGGCCTCTCATTTTTATTGTTACTTTGGGTAAAAACTGTACAGGATACCAAAGGTACCATCGCCTGCCGCTATATATTTGGTTACTGCAAATAAATGCAGTAAGCTCATTTCCCAAACCAGGAAATTTGTTTTCCTAATGATCCGCCCCTAGGGCAAGAAGAAGACTATGGACATGACCTCTAGACAGGGCTCCTCTGCACGACAACAACAAATGGACAAGGTTGTGGAAGAGCACAAGGACATCTTCACCTCACCCACAGGGGTTCCTCTACACTGTTAGGTCAAGCACCCCACTGATTTGATCCTATGTGTGCCGCTACCCAATGGACTGATCTATCGGTGCTCTGTTCTAGAGAACGATGAAATCAAGAGGCAGATTCAAGAGTTGCTATAGAAATGTCACATCTGACTGAGTTCATCACCCTGTGGGAGCCCGATCGTGTTGGTACAGAAGAAGGATGGGACTTGGAGACTCTGTATTGACTATCGAGCACTGATAACTGCTCGGAATAGGTACCTGATCCCATGGATTGATGACCTTTTGGACCAACTCAAAGGGGCGAAAATTTCAACAAGATCGACTTGAAGTTTGGGTATCACCAAGTACCAATCAAACCCTTCGATGTGTGGAAGACTGCCTTCAAATCCAAGGAGGGCCTTTTTGAATGGTTGGTTATACCTTTCGGGTTGATGAATGCTCTCGCAACCTTCATGAGGTTAATGGATGACATCTTGCGGCTATTCACCAACTTATTTGTAGTGGTGTACTTGGATTACATTATGATCTTCAGCCAGACTTGGGAAGAGCACCTCCACCACATTCGACAAGTCCTCCAAACACTGTGGCAACACAAGTTGTGTGCCAATTTGGAGAAGTGCGCTTTTGGCATGACCCAGGTTCAATATCTAGGATACATTATTGATGAAAGGGGGGTGCATGTGGATCCAAATAAGATCCAAGTCCTTCGGGATTGGCCAGCCCCAACCACTCTAACAGAGCTTCGCATCTTTCTGTGTCTTGCTAATTTCTACTGCAGGTTCGTGTTGGGGTTCTCTCATATCACATGGCCCTTGAGTCAAGTCACCAAGGGAGGAGCGAAAGAAAAATTATTTTGGTCAGAATCTCAACAGAAGGCATTCGTAGAATTGAAACATCACCTCTGTTCTACCCCAGTGCTCACATTACTAGACTTGCAACAACCATTTGAGATCGAGATGGATGCCTTTGACTATGTTATTGGGGCATTTTTTACTCAACAGGGGCAACCAGTGGCATATCACAGTGAGAAATTGTCTGACACAGTCTGCAAGTATCCCACTTACGAAAAAGAAATGTATTCCATTGTGCAGGCTTGTCGAAAATGGAAGCATTACATTTTGGGGAAGGAAACAATCATCCACACAGACCATAAACCCCTGTAGGTCATACAGGAACAAGGAAAGTTGTAGAACGATCGCCATCAGAAGTGGTCCACATATCTACAAAAATTTCATTTCAAAATCAAGTACAAGAATGGTAGCACCAATAATGTTGCAGATTGCCTCAGCCAACCATCGGTCGTGGCGCTAACCACTGTTCTCAACACTTGTGGGAATGAGACTTCTGATTGGATGCTTCTATACAAGAGCGATCCAGAATTTGGTCCCACATACAAGGCACTCTTGGGGGGTACTCAAGTTCCAAAATTTCACCTCCAAGATGCACTATTATGTCACCTGGGACACCTTTGTGTTCCTTCAAGAGAGCATGCCAAGATGATATGGGAATCACACTATAGTCGATTCTCTGGGCATTTCGGGGTCGATAAAACATTGTCAGTACTGCAAAATTATTTCTATTGGTTGAACCTTCGACAGGATGTCGGGAAATACATCAGATCCTGCACTGCTTGTGCCATTTCCAAACCTACCATCAAGAAGCAAGGCCTCTGTACTCTACTACCTACCCCTAGTCACCCTTGGGAATCCATATCCATGGATTACATGTCAGGCCTTCCTTCTAATAAGCATGGAAATTACTCTGTTTTCGTGGTCATCGACAGATTCTCAAAGATGGCCATTATGGTGGCTTGCAAGAAGAATATCATAGCAGAAGCCACTGCTAAAATCTTCTTTGAACGAGTATGGGTGCACTTTGGGATCCCATAGTCTATCATGTCAGATCGGGACAGAAAGTTCCTCAGCACATTTCGGTTCAGCCTCTGGTCAATGTTGGACACCAAGCTCACCAATTCCACAGCTTTCCATCCCCAAACTGATGGCTAGATAAAGGTCGTCAACAGGATGATTGTACACATTTTGCGCATGTACAATTCAAAGCATCCATGCACATGGGATGAGAGCCTCCCCTATGTATAACACAGTTATAACCGATCTCTCCACAGCTCAACTGGACACAATCCCTTTCAGGTGGGCTTGAGATTCGAGCCACTATGTCCCATTGACATAGCCATGCCATTTGCGGCTACTAAGGCCGATTTGGCTCATGTCCAATCTGAAGCTGACAAAGGAAATAGTTTCATCGAGCACATTTAGCATATCTGCCAACAGGTTCATGACATATTGGATAGAGCCAACACTAAGTATAAGCAACATCATGATCAACATCAGTTTCTACACAACTTCCGGGTGGGCGACAAAGTCTAGATACATTTGCAGAAGGAGCGCCTCAATGGACCCCACCGCAAGCTTCGCCTGCTCCGATATGGGTCGTACACCATCACCAAGGTTGTAGGGGACAATTCCTTTGAGCTCAGTATTCCACCATTCCTTGGTCTGCACCCAGTATTCAATGTGCACCGCCTTCGTCCTTACTTCCCACCTCTACTGGACACCTCTGACATTACAGAACAACTCACACCAACATTTTTAAACCCAGACTGCATGGAACAAGCAACCACATATTGTATCATGGACATGAAAATCAAGAACACTCGCCAACAGAAGATCAAAATGTATCTGGTTCTCAAAGCTGGCCAACTCCTGCACAGGGGAAAGTGGTTCACCAGGGACCAAGTTCAGCAGAAGTTTCCTCATCTCATGGAGGAACTCAATGCAATGGGGACCATTACTTTCTAAGGGGGAGGGAATGATCAAGGTGGATATTGGTGGCCACCCACCTATTCCACTTGGGGCGCCACCATTATCTCTTTCATTTTTTCAGTTTTAGCACAACTTACTATTTTTAGTAGTTTTTGGGGTCATGAACTTCCGGAGCCGCCGTTTTGAGGCCCTAAACGACGTTTTTTGGGCATCGTTTGTACAAAAAATATTTTTATGTTCCGGAATCAATATTCACGGTTAGCAGTTGTATTATTTGGATAGATATTTATAACGATGTATCATGTGTGTCAAACGGAGATAATATGCCAAAGTTACGACCTTGAGAAATTGATGTACCAATTTACCTCGATGGGGCCCATATTCTGGTGTTTCATCTCCTAGGGTTAGGTTTTTGGAATTTTAGGGTTTTCCATTGTGTCTCAATAATATATAGGCCTTCGACCCTCATTGTAACATAGATTTCAGAGGCTTGTAGCCGCCACATCCCTTCTCAGAGATAAGCCACCAATGCCCTGGCTAGTTTATTTCCATTATGTCTGTAAGAAAATTTCAGTTCTTTGATATTAATGAAATGAATTGTTATTTCCGATGCATATTTTTATTTTTGGTTATATGTGTATTCTATTGTGTTCCTACATAAATCTAGATCAGTGGTATCAAAGCGGTCTTTTTTTTCTCTATCCTTCTTTGCATGTCCCCAACGAGGTCGGGGTATAAGGAGTTAGGGCTCGTTCTAGTTGAAGCTTTGCAAGATCAGCCTCGCAAACCCCAATGGCTTCCCATGGGGGACAAAAAGAAAGATGAGGGAAAAGGATATCCTATCAAAATATTGCTCAAGGAGGCCCTCGAAAAACAAAGGAACGCAATGATGGATAAATTTTCCCAGATCCTTCAACGACTTCCCACTGGCGATGCATCTACATCCAACAGAGACTCTGGAGGCGCGACTCCCTTTAAGGTACAAGTAAACTTTGAAATTTCGATATTTGAGGGTCAAATAGATGCAGATGTCATAGATATATGGTTGAATCTATTAGAAGGATATTTCTCGATTCATGACTTTTTCAACTGGGAGAAGATTATTTTTTCACTCCTTTAAGCTACCCCCCATGTCAAGGACTGGTGGGAAACCTACTGTGATAAAAAGGATGAGAGAGAACCCTCTCTTTTCTTAGCCATACCCAATTAGAATTCTTTCCGACATGCCATCAAGGAACAATACTATCCCGTGGGGAGCTATGAGGACAAGTACATAGAATGGACCACGTTGCGGCAACAAAGGGATCAAGATGTGCATAAGCTGACGAATCTGTTCCATACCCTATGCACAAAGTTTGGTATCAAATATTAAGAGAAACATTTGGTGCTAAAGTATCACAATTGTCTACACAGATATATTCAGGAGGAAATGGAGTTCCTCGACATCTCCTCGCTTGGTACGGCATACTGGTACGTTGCCAAGATTGAGAAGAAATTCAAACAAAAGAAGCGAGACTTTGGATCTATGAATCAAAAGCAAGGGAAAGGTGCCCCCAAGCCCCAGAAAAAAGGAAAATCCAAGGCATGGAAGCCCAATTCAACCTGTCAAAGCCACAAGAAAAGAACAACACCGCGAAGCCAAAGAAGGACATTAGAGAGTGGTTTGAGTTCCATAAGAGCTCCACTCACAACACAAGTGAGTGTCAGGCCAAGCAATCGCTGGTGGCCGAGATGAGGGCTTCTAAATAAAATGCATGCTCCGAATCTAAATTAGAGTCTGACAAGGGGAATGACAAAGAGAAACAGATTATTAATGCAAATCCCAACGCCATTGTTGCCACTGCGAAGATCCAGAAATAGGAACCAGAAGATCCAAAGGAGGAGGAGCATCTCTTCCACTCCCAGATGTGGGTAAAGGGTTCCCCACTATAGTTCATTATTGACAATGGGAGCCAAAAGAACCTCATCTTAGAAGACGTCGTGAAGCGGTTGGGCTTGACGACCACATCACTCCCACAACCATACACCATCGAGTGGCTTCACCAAGGACGACATCTCCGCGTCAGCCAACTGTTCCGCCTTCTCTACAACATCAAGCCCTTCACAAATGAGGTATTATCTGAGATTGCTCCTCTTGATGTTTGTGATGTATTATTAGGCCAACCATACTTGTGGAAGCGACATGTTTTGTATGAGTCTCGACCTTGCTCTGTTATTTTTACTTTGGGAAATAAGTTGTACAGGATACCAGAGGTACCACCGCCTGCCACTATCTCTTTGGTTACTACAAAGAAATGCAGTAAGCTCATTTCCAAAACCAGGAATTTTTTTTTCCTGATGATCCACTGCTATAGGGTAAACTTCTTGGGTGGTTGGTTTTCGAATATCCCTCTCAGGGCTTTCCGGTGCCCGAGGCAGACAGTAAGATTAGCTATGTTGTTCACAAAGATGGCATGAGCATGTTCATGTTAGCTTGAAATAACTTGAAGGAATACAATATAGAATTACCTCTTTGACAGCCTTGGAACCCCTTGGAGAGCGCTGCGCAGCAAAGCAAGAGTCCTTCTTCGCCGGCTCCAAATCCGAGTCCTGCAATCAGTCAAAGCACCCGCGTAATTTCTAATATAACAAGTATCCTATCAATTAAATCAATATACAATAAACATCTAGATTATACACATATGAGCCATTCATATCATACTATGTAAATGTTCAAACAATAATGACAATATTAAGCATTGAATGGACAAAATGAACACAGTTCTATTGATTTTGAAAGAAGGAGGATTACAACCATCGGTTGTACCAAGCCCTCCTTAGTCTCCCAATCTCTCTTCTCTCTCAAGTGAAGAAGTCCAAGTCAACAAGCTCTCTAGGAGCCTCTTTGACTCTTGGCCTTCACAATGTCACACTATTCTCTATTCCACAATAATACAAGAACCTTGAGCAATCCTTCGACCTTCAATTAAGAGCCTTCAGCTCCTTCTTATAGGAGAGGGAGAAAGCCATTGTTGCCCTTCTCTTTCCACTAGTTTGGAATGGAAAAAACTTAGATGTTTCTTTGATCTCCATGCTTTTTCCTCTTTTGGAGTTCAGTCTTCTATGGCAATGACCAATAATGAACTGGTGCTTCTGCAGTTTCCTTTGTGAACTGACTCCTTTGTGAGGGAAAGTCGGAGATTCAAATCATTCTCCACGCTCTTTTCCCAATTCAAACTTAAAACATGGGTAACGCTCCCCTCCAGTGTAAACAGAGCGTTGCCCTAGCCACTAACGCGGACAATGTACTGGTTTCCTGCATTATAACACTCTTGTTCTATTCTATATAGGCGTTACCCTGGCAGAAATAGGTTTAATTTAGGTCTTTGTACTTCTTCCATATTTTTCTTCCCCTCTGAGCTGATGAGGAGGTATTTTGACCTGTAACAGATGCCCCCTAAAGTGTGAGGTCAGAGACGAAGACGATGGCCGAAATACTTTATAATTTGTAGAGATAGAGAGAGATTGAAAGACTGAGGAAAACCTGAAATAACAACATATGTCAGAAAATATAGTATTTTCCTAGAGTCGGGCATGTCGCATGCTCAGTAGCTTAAACAACATGATTTCTCTAGAATAGAGATATGAAGAATCTGTCCACCAATAGGCACAATGTGGAAGTGTCTGTCATAACAGGATCAAGCTGAAGAAGCTGTCTCCATAAACAATATCGCAGCTTGGGGAAGGGAACGCAACTTTAATGGTGTAGCCTTTTTCCCCAAGGTCTTGACCGCCGATTCACTTAAACTGCATATTTCTCAACATATGAATGAAGGAGTTATCGTCGAACATGTGAGAAATCGTCTGATTACCAGTCGATAATGAAAACTGTTAATAGACGCGAAGGTGGCCACCGATAATGATGATGGTCCCTAAGATGCCCAGTACAATCTAGCGAGTGTGAATAAAAGGAGTTGAAGTCGAACACTCAGAGAATCATTCGACCAAGAGCCAATGATGAGGACCCTTGATCAAACACAAGACTACCTGCCACTGATGTCTGCAAGTATCCGGGTACTGATGGGTTTCTGGATCAACTTCCTAGATAAGATGTTGAAGTCGATAGGAAGTGATCTGTCGAAAGGTAGGCACTGAGGCGTCCTACATCAGTCAAAAAGAAATGGAAACCAACTGATTTTGTTTATGATTTGAGATAAGGGAGAGTAAATGGGAACGTCAGACGACAAATAATTTCTGGCATAATGAACGGTTTGGTTGATAACAGGAGCAGTAGATAACGAGATCTGCTTGAACAATAGAAGGCACTCTAGCAGGGTACTAGGCAGCTGAAGCATGTTTGAACACCAAAGAGTGTGTTAGGATTTTACCGGTGCAGGGACACTGGGAATTTGAAGGCTAATACTCATAGATGGTAGGGTTTGGCTAACTGCGAAAGAGTTTTCTGGGAAGTGCCATGTTCAAGAATTTTGCTGCCAAATCGACCTTTTTTGGAAATTTAACAGAGGTAGTATCCATTTTGTCCAAATTTTTCCCCGTTTTGATTAAGTTTAACGAGTCCAGATGAGTAAACTCGGTGAATTTTTCATGTTTAGAGAGTCTGAAAAATGTCAGGAAAGACAACTCTGTGCCCCATCTGATTAGATTTAACAAGTCTAGATGAGCAAACTCGGTGAATTTTTCATGTTTAGAGAGTCTAAAAAATGTCATAAAAGACAACTCCATGTCCTGTCTGATTAGGTTTAACGAGTCTAGACGAGTAAACTCGGTGAATTTTTCATGTTTAGAGAGTCTGAAAAATGTCGTAAAAGACAACTCCATTGGGGTACCTTTGTCATGTCTTGATAACCGGGCACGGCAAAGGGATAATAGTAAGCCCGAAACAGTTCATTTTCCGTAAGTTAGTCCATCGAATCCGGAAAAGTGAGAAATCTATGTTCAATGGACATCTACCTCATTTTGTTATGAGTACGAGGAGACGAAGTAAACTCAATATTCGTTGTGAAATTTTAACGAGTCCAACAAAGAAAAACTCGGTACCTCCGTGAAATTTTAACGAGTCACGCGGAGAAAAATCGATACTTTTTCTGTTTAAAGAGCTTTGAAAAAAGAGGAAAAGAATGGCTCCTTGTTCTCTGTCTTGATAGTTTAACGAGCCTGACAAAGGAGACTCGGGATTTTTTCGGTTTTATGAGCGAGAAAAAGATTCCTAAAAAGAATGCTCAATACTTCTCCATAGTTTTAATGAGTCTGAAGAAGAAAACTCTAGGTTTTTCGGATTAACGAGCAAGAAAAGACCAAAAAAAAAATAACGCTCGATGCCAACTTCGTATAAGTTTAACGAGTCCGAAGAAGAGAACTCGAGGTTTTTCGGATTAAAGAGCAAGAAAAATACCGTAAAAAGAATGCTCGATAAAACATGAGTATGTCTGCTCATAAATCTTGATCCCTAATTAGAACATCAGTACCAAATCTCGAGAGTTGCGACATGCATACAACAAGAAATCACGACTTTGCCGACTGACTTAAGAGAGTCCTGCCCCAGAATTTGCTATAAGAAGGTCAGAAGACTTTCATTTTCACTATTTTGAGTGCTATGAAGAAGCTCTGGAGTGGAAAAGGGGTGAAAAATTCAGCTGACGATTACGGTCAATCCAGGCGACAGTTTTTGATTCTGCGAGATCCAGGTAAGAGCTAGAACCTCCTGCTATCATTTAATTGTTGTTTTGTTAGTTTTTTCTGGTTCAAAATTAGGAAATTTTGAGGCCCTAGAAAAATATTTGCGCCTAACGCGGGTCAAGAGTGCAATAGCCGCATTAAACGCACCACCCGTGAAGGGGTTCCGCGTTACAATGCTTTGTTTTGTGCTAGAGCTCGCGTTAGGCGCATCGTGCTTTCTAAAAATTCAATTTTTCCATTTTGAAGTGGTCCAGGCAACTTTTAATCGGTTGAAAATGTTGCATTTGTAGGTGTTCAGCTGTTAATCATGAGTATCTAGCGAGAGAGAGAACATGAGCGGGAAGAACGAGAGATGGTGACGGATGCGGCAAGTTTAATGGCTCTCCGGAGGTGCGGATTGCTCAAGTATGCCCGTTTAGAACTGATGAGGGGTCAAGAGGACCTCCTGAGGTGGCTGATCCAGTAGTGGGATGAACGACACTATGTCTTTCGGATTGGTGGCAATGAGCTTGCCATCGAAAAGGATGATGTGTACTTTTTGACCGGTTTGTCATGTCGTGGGGCAAGGCCCAATTTGACGGGGTCCAGAGCTGACCCTCGTTCCACTACTGATCTGATCCATGCGCACTGCATACGTGGCACTCAGGCTGTGAGTAACTGGATACCTATTGCACATGTGACTCTGAGACCCCTGCGGTCTATATTATGGATGATTGTTCGCTTGGCAGGTGCCAAGAGTCAGCATGTGGCCACCAAGGCTCAGATGCTCCTAGCCTTGGATTGTATGCAGCCTCAGGTTTTCGACTGGTGTGACGGTGTGGTCCGTCGGGTCCGAGCAGAGCTTACTGCATGCAAGACCCGTACTCAAAGAGAGTTTGGGTACGGTAAACTGATTGTTTCTTTCATACTGGAGCAGATACCACTGATGAGGCCTAGGATCCCAATAGCGCCATTGGGTCCATGCGAGCCGAGGCAGGCTCGGTGAGCCACTTTGCTTCCACGGACTAGAGAGGGTCTCGTCCGTCACTGTTTTGATGAGGGGTTTTTTGATTGGCTGGACTCCCAGATCATCATGATTGAGTATTATCCCTATGCAGGGATGAACTTCACAGGCGATCCCGATTTAGTCTTGCCCCCTGGCACCCAGTGGGGGCCTGATGGTAAGAAAAAATGATCAGTGTTTTTTCAAAGAAGTTTTTGTGTTTTTAGCTTTTGAATGTTTATGTAAAAAAAAATTTGTTTAAAAAGGGGTGAAAATTTAGTTTTGATATGAAGCTTTTGCTTGCTTGACACAAATGTGGCACCTGTCCATCCAGTTGGGGCCCCTCGCTATGCACGGCGAGGATTGCAGCTACCCGGGGATGGCGCACCAGTAGAGGATGCAGAAGCCGGCGACGACGATGATACCCAAATTTTACATGAACTCTCCAGGAACCTGGAGGGTCTGAGTATGGGTATACCACTGCTTCCTATGCGGGATGTTCCAGTTCGTCTGCAGCGGCATATTGTGGGTGTGCCGGAGAGATACTTAGTCCCTCTGAGGAGGATAGCTAGAGCAGTTGTATGCTATCATGAGCATCAGGCTTAGCCGGTGGAGTAGATGTATTAGTGTCAGAGCATGGCTTAGTGTAGCCAAATTTTGTAAAACACCCCAAGTTTTGGGAGATTTTTCTTTTCGATGTTTACTGTGTACTGGACATGACATATATATATGTATATATATTTTTGGTGATTTGTGTTTTTAAATTTTTATTTATTTTTTGATGTGATAAAAATATATGTACTCATGAGTAAATCTTTTATAATAAATGCGATAAATGCCAATCTAACACATAATTTGCCAAAGAATCCGCTAATGCATTAAATTCTCTAGGAACGTGTTCGAATGTGATTGTTTGAAATTGACGTTCTAAAATTCGCACTCGTAAAAAATAACGTAGCAATACAGGGTGGCAGACACGGTAATGATTGTTTAATTGCATAATGATGAGTTGGGAATCTAACCTAACCACTAAATCGGAGATGTCACGAGATGCCGCTTCCGTGAGGAGTTGGATCACTGACATGTACTCGGCAACATTATTGGTGGCGTTACCCAGGAAGATTCCCCTGGAACCAAGAAGGTCCAACTTAGGAGTATAGAGAACCCAAGCAGCTGAAGCAATGTGTCTAGTGTGACGACTAGCACCGTCCGCATATCCGACGTATGATAACGAATGCGATGACATCTGTGCGAAAGAAAAAGATTACATGAGAAAAACAACTTAAACCAACAACAATAATCCAGAAGCATCAAAATAAAATAGGAAAAACTTATATACATAAAATTACAAAGCATATGCCTAGTGCGAAACTAGGAAAAATACTTCTTCAGTTAGAGCCCATTGCGGGGCTCCTCGAGTGGAATTCCATTACAGTCCTGTAGTTCGTAAGCTCCTTTTGAGAGGGCTTTAGTAACGATGTAAGGACCGAGCCACAATGGTTGGAGTGTTCCTGCCCCCAAGAGGTCGTGCTTTTGATCATATAGTAGAACGAGATCGCCCTCTTGGAAAGAACGAGGCTTGACAGATTTGTCATATTGAGCTTTAACTCGGCGCTGGTGAACTTCGAGTGCTAGTGTAGCATCTCGAGGAGTTTCGTCCAAATGATCGAGCGAGAGCAAGTGCTCTTCTGTGGCGGTGGTGCCAGGTAGGAGTTCAATGGCAAGTTTGAGTGATGGGATTTCACACTCGATCGGAAGTACTGCCTCTAGGCTGAAAGCAAGTTGGAAAGGTGTGATATTTGAAAAGCAATACGTAATATTTTCCATGATACCTGTCTTGACCGAGATATCAATGAGCAGTGTCTTGGAAAGATTACCTATGTTCCCCTCTGAATCGATAGTGTGAACGGTCGTATAAGAGAAGGGAACTATCTCAGATTGGTCAAAAGATGGGATTTCAGTTTTTATCGCTTCTGAATCAATCGTCGAAGTGCGATGGTGAAACTCTCCCCAAGGTCGTTCTTCTAATGACATGATCTCTCGAATAGCTTCGTCTATAGGCCAGACTTCATTGAGGAGATCCTTAGAGAGAACTGTTATGGGAGAGAGGTTTGTACCTGTGGTTGAAACCATATCAGTGGAGGGTTTAGATGTGCTTTGGATGGCTTGGTAAGCCAACTCGACCGGCGAAAGCGGCATCTGATCTCCATAAGAATCAATATCTGAAGGTGCCGGGATGATCCATGGGTCGATAGAGCCATCTGAAAAGGTGGATATCATTGCAACCGTGTTTGGGATCTGTGGCGGCGGTAGAGGAAAACAACCCAGTAGGGAAGATACCTTCAGAAGACCGGTACCGATACTGATGTAAGAGTCAGGGACACCTCCTATTAGGGGTATAGTGCTACTTGGTAAAGTGGCATAATCAGGGGTGCAGAAGGATAGCTGATCGACCGTGACTATTTTCCCATCCAATGGAAATAGGATGAGTCGGAAGATCGAAGACACGATGGCGGTCATAGCATAAGACCAACTGCGACCGAGCAATAGATTATAGTCGAGATGACGCTCTACGACTTCAACATCCACGTTTACCGTTTTCCCACTCGGAGTGATGGGAAAGCTAGAAAGGTATCCTTTTGGTAGGAAAGTGTGGCCATCGAAAGCTTTGAGGGAATTCGATGGCGGGGTTAGAGTAGGAGAACCTAAATGGAGCCAGCAAGCTTGTGACATAACGCAGGTCGAAGCACCTTCGTCTATGACAGTACGATGGATTGGTATCCCTTTTGACACAACCTGCACCTGGAATGCGAGTTGATGTGAGAGGCGAGGTTTAGCCTTTTCCATATCAAAGATTGCTAGCATGGAATCTTGGGGATCTATTCCACCAATGGCTGAAAGCAAGGCTTTCCTTTGTGTTGGACAGGTTTGTAATACTTGAAGAGCAGACATAGCTGACGGTGCCTGCGCCAAATCTTCTACAATATTGTAGTTTTGGGCTGCACATGCAGAGGTATTATGAGTCATGCGTCAAAGTGTCCCTTTGGGGGGACGAATTAAAGGTTCAACAATAGGCCTTTCGATATGTAAATCGTTGGGTGGCGGCGGATTGGAACTAGTTCCAGGTTCCTGAGCATCTATGGTAGGATTTCCATAAAGCTTGGCGCCATTTTGAAGTTCAACACTCTCGATGCCATAAATGGTAGATGGTCCTTCGCCGGAAGGATACGAACCACCATTGCCCCGTTGATGGGGTTGTGGCTGATTGTCAACCATGTGTTGATTTTGCTGCAGTTGATTGGAGAAAGGATTGTGAAGAACGACAGGTGTTCGCCCAGAATCCTTGTTAGCAATAAAATCGGTGCATTCCTGCAGCCGAGGACATTTGTATGTCAAGTGATCCTCCCCACAGATTTTGCAAGGAAATTTCATGGGTTTATCCTTTCCTCTGTCATTTCTGGAAGCATTTTTCTGATTAGGGTTATTCTGATTATCCGACTGCTCTTCCAAAGAAGACGTTTTCTTCTTGTTCTTCTTATTTTTTCCGCTAGGTTTTTGTGAGATTTGCACCGAATTTATCTCAGCGGGAGGAAGAGGAGTCGTTTGATGGGGGGCGGTGGCAGCCGAGGATGGCTGGGAGGTTTTCCCCCGAGACTGATTGGTGGCTACACCAGAGATCGCGCCAACGAGACCATCAGCATGAGCTCTGGTTTTCTGAGTAGCCGGAGGGTTTGGGTTACCAGGGGCATGGGGGAGTAGATCGTAAAGCGTGTTGGATTGTGAATATATTAAATCCAGGTGTTGGGCATGCCGAACACATTGATCTTCTGTCACCGCACCAGAAAGGCCAATGTCTTTAGAGATGTGGGGTAAAAGAGACTTGCAAAACCAATTGGCCAAGAGATGGTACTGTATTGGCGCTTTGACGAGCCTCCTCCTACGTCTCCATTCACGAATATGGTCGGAGATGTGGGTGGCGGTGTCTTGTCGCAACGATGTTAACAATTATGTTCTGGTTTCCACTCTAATTGGCAGTTGGAAGTTCTTTAAGAACTCCGTCGCTAAAGCGCCAAATGTATTGATGGCGGCACGTGGCAATTCAATGTACCACTTGGCGGCATTTCCTGTAAGGGTGTGGGGAAATAGTCGAAGTCGGACACTATCATCTACCATGGAATTGGATATGGACCATAAATGGAAGGTAGTGATGTGTGCGGCCGGGTCGTCCCCATGTTTCCCGTCGAACTTCGGGATATCAGAAGGAATCTTATGCGGTATTGGAGGCCAAAGCGGGTTGTGGTTGATGGGGTCGTTCGTCAGCTTATGGATGTCGGGTATGTCCAAAGATGCCAAGAAAGGCAATTGTGGATTTTCCCCCGAGTCTAACCAAGGCAGTATGGGCTGATTACTTGGACCATAGGGTCCTCCCATCCACGTGTTACCAGAAGGGTAAGTGGGACTTTGATAAAAACCTCCCATAGGTGGAGGAGTAGGAACATACGGTTGTTGTCCATAGGGCATAGTGTATTGAGGGGCAAACGGTTGGTTGCCCCCAGCGTAAAAGTGCCCTCACACTCCAAATGGAGGTTGGGGTTGGTTAGTCCAAATGGATGCAATAGAGTTTCCCGGAGGCATACTAGTACTTGCATAATTTGGCAACGGTATAGATCCTACACCTATGTTTGAACCACTTAAGGGGATAGTATTTACAATGGGTTGTCCCATTTGTCTTAAGGATTGCATAGGAAGAGAAATATTCCCTGCTACCTGCGTACTGATAACACTGCCCCCTGGTATAGTGGCCAGGGGGTTTGAACTCAACAGAGGATTCCAACCGAAAGGGTTGCTAAAGGGCACCGAAGTAGTCATGCTCGTGGGAGGAGCTACCATGGTCCCCAACGTGGTCACGGTAGGAGTAGATGTTGAAGGGTTTGGTAAACTACTGACAGTTGTGTTGACCATAGGATTGGGGGTAGGTGTATGTTGACTACTGGGGTTACCCAGTAATGGCATAGAACTGACAACCAGCGGGGAGGATGGTGGCGAACCAGGAATGGTTGCCATTGGTATCGACCCTGTGGATGTCGGTGGAGAAATAGATGTTGGTGTTGCCGCAGACATATCTCGGCGTGGTGTAATTTGGATTGTCACAGGCCCTAACGGATCAGTGAGCGGAGGATTGTAATTAGGTACAACGCCTTCAGTGAAAGGGTCCTGCGGGAGTTCCGGCTGATAAGGGTCTATGTGATAATCAAGATTAGTCAGAGGAGACTGCTCTTCCATAGAAGGCCCGGGTTCACCAAGGTTCAGTTCTTCCTCAAGGTTGAGAGGAGGTAGACCTTGCTGTCGTCGAGACAGACGGCGTGGGTCAGGGGACGCCATGGTGACCGGTTTGATTTTAACAAATTTTATTAAATTGTGATCTATTATGAAGTCTCAAATGACAATAACCACACACCTAACAAAAAGAAAAAGGACTTTCTAAAAACAATCAGCAAGTAGCCAGAATAGGGTGCCCTGTCTGAGTACTACCGTTCACTGGTGATGAAATCCAGTATCGCGATAGTATACAGAGAGGGTTGGTCGAAAGTACAGTTACGGTCACTCTAGAGCTTCGCCCGAACCTCAGACAATAGGTGTAAGCACTATCGTGAAGACGAGTACCCTCCTAAAGACTGAAGACAGAGTGGGTCCGTCTGTTTTAGGTACCAGGACAGCCCGTTCTAGTCACCTCGTGTAAGTCCCTAAAAGTATGGCCACTAAGGATACCTCAAATCACAGACATCATCAGGGGGGTCCACGGTCAAGGACAGTGTGCTATATGGGCAGAATACCTAGATCCCCGATCTAGTTTCGACATCCCCGAAGGGAACCCCAATATATAACACACCCACAGGATGCAGTCGAAGGCGGGCTACCTTCTAGTGCACCCAAGTGTTGTCTCGCGCTGAGCTCCGGTAAAGGAATGGTCCCGATAATGTGAGTGCAACAGGATTTCACTCGTTAATGACTCTAGTTTTCAAGTTTTGAGATCTTGGGTAGTTTTCTCACTTTCCTAACCCAAGATCCTAGCCTAAACTACTGTTTGTGTGAGCTCAAAAAAGAGTAATTAGATTGATTTTAGCGTCGCTTTATTTTTAGTGTAATTTGTTATTATTCTTGCGGGGGGGGGGAATGGACGTATGAAGTATAGTGAGACTCTGACTCAAGAAACCATGCAAAACATGCTCTAAATATTAAATTCACTGAAGAGTGTTTCTACAGGGAGAGGTTTCTTTTTCAATCATCCATGCACCAACATGTAAATAAAACAGCTCAACTTTTAAAGATTCAGACTTCTATCTACCTCTTTTAACATTCTGTGAACTAAAACTTTCAGAATAAACTCAGCTAGATGCAGAAAAATAATAAAAAAAAAAATTATCTTTTAAAAAGTAAATGTTTTGCACACTAACTAAATAAGAGAAACAAATAGCAATTCCAGTTTAGCAGACAAGCACATGGATTCAGTCGGTGAAAGGTACTGATGGCCAAAAAACTCTACAGCTAAAACACAGTCACAGCAGTGAACAACAAGGTTTTTGGCTGAGTAACGCTCTGTCTGTGAGAAAATACAGCGCTATAACGTACTGTATTTAAGCATAGACCACGTTATAACACACTGGATAGCCTGCATAGGTCGCGTTAACCAGGGAAAAGCTCTTCAGTTGGCCAGACAGGAACAGGATTGAACTCTGCAAGCGTTTGGTATGTCTACTGGGCATCAAAAAATAGTCGGAAGGATATTTGAACAGAGCAGAGAAGAAAGGAAGGAAAAAATAGTCCGGAAACTATGGGGGAAATCCCCAGCGGAGTCGCCAATTCTGCTATAGGGTAAACTGCTTGGGTTGTTGGTTTTAAAATATCCCTCTCAGGGCTTTCCGGTGCCCGAGGCAGACAGCAAGATTAGCTATGCTGTTCACAAAGATGGCATGAGCATGTTCATATTAGCTTGAAATAACTTGAAGGAATACAATAGAGAATTACCTCTTTGACAGTCTTGGAATCCCTTGGAGAGTGTTGCGCAGCGAAGTAAGAGTTCTTCTTCACCGACTCCAAATATGAGTCCTGCAATCAGTCAAAGCACCTGCGTAATTTCTAATATAACAAGTATCCTATCAATTAAATCAATATACAATAAACATCTATATTATACACATCTGAGCCATTCATATCATACTATGTAAATGTTCAAACAATAATGACAATATTAAGCATTGAATGGACAAAACGAACACAGTTCTATTGATTTTGAAAGAAGGAGGATTACAACCATCGGTTGTACCAAACCCTCCTCAGTCTCCCAATCTCTCTTCTCTCTCAAGTGAAGAAGTCTAAGTCAAAAAGCTCTCTAGGAGCCTCTTTGACTCTTGGCCTTCACAATGTCACACTATTCTCTATTCCACAAGTATACAAGAACCTTGAGCAATCCTTCGACCTTCAATTAAGAGCCTTCATCTCCTTCTTATAGGAGAGGGAGAAGGCCATTGTTGCCCTTCTCTTTCCACTAGTTTGGAATGGAAAAAGCTTAGATGTTTCTTTGATCTCTATGCTTTTTCCTCTTTTGGAGTTCAATCTTCTATGGCAATGACCAATAATGAACTGGTGCTTCTGCAGTTTCCTTTGTGAACTGACTCCTTTGTGAGGGAAAGTTGGAGATTCAAATCATTCTCCACGCTCTTTTCCAAATTCAAACTTAAAACACGGGTAACACTCCCCTCCAGTGTAAACAGAGCATTGCCCTAGCCACTAACGCGGACAATGTACTGATTTCCTGTGTTATAACGCTCTTGTTCTGTTCTATATAGGTGTTACCCTGGCAGAAATAGGTTTAATTTAGGTCTTTGTACTTCTTCCATATTTTTCTTCCCCTCTGAGCTGATGAGGAGGTATTTTGACCTGTAACAAGAATGAGAGCAGATTTGAAGAATGGTGAAGAGAAAGCAGCAGTGGCATAAGAGGCTATCCAAAGCGAACCAAAAGATGAAAATTGGTTGTGGCACTTGATATTTGGACATCTCAACTTTGGAGGTCTTAACTTGTTGAATAGAAAAGGAATGGTAAGAGGTTTACCATTGATAGAGAAACCAGACAGCCTTTGTGAAGGTTGTATCTTGGGGAAACAATAGAGAGAAATTTTTCCTTCCAGGAAAAGCATAAGGGCGAAAGCAGCCTTAGAGATTGTCCACTCAGATTTGTGTGGACCGATGCGAACTCCATATCTTGCTAGCAACCACTACATGTTAACATTCATAGATGATTTTACAAGAAAAACTTGGGTTTACTTTTTGAAAAAAGAAAAGTGAAGTGTTTGAAAGATTCTGCAATTTCATAGCACTTGTGGAAAACCAAAGTGGGCTGCACATCAAAGTCCTAAGGACTGATAGAGGAGGTTAGTATATCTCTAAATATTTTCTACGTTTTTGTAGAGAAAATGGTATTCATAAGCAGTTTACAACTAGATATACTGCGTAGCGAAATGGAGTAGCCGAAAGGAAGAATAGAACCATAATGGACATGGTGAGGAGTATGTTAAAGGCAAAGAATTTGCCTAATGATTATTGGGTTGAAGTTGTACATTGTGCAGCATACAATTTGAATAGGTTCCCTACAAAAGCAGTTATGAACAAAGTGCCAGAAGAGGCATGGAGTGGCACAAAGCAAGGTGTCACACACATGAATGTTTTTGGATGTGTGGCTTATGCACACATACCGGATCAGTTAAGGAAGAAGTTGGACAACAAGGGGAAAAAATGTATTTTCATTGGATACAGTGAGGAATCCAAGGCTTACATGTTATACAACCCATCAACCAAGAATTTTATTGTGAGCAGAGATGTTCAGTTTATTGAAGAGGAAGCTTGGGATGGAAGCATACAGAAAACAGTGAATGTTAAACACTGTTTATCTCATGATGAAAATGATGATGAGTTGGCTGAAATACATCCCCAAATAGCAGCTCCAACACAAGAGCAGCAAGGCACACCCTTAATGAGAAATGAAGGTGCTTCTCCAAGCACACCACAAGGAGGAAATTCAAGTGCTTCTTCAAGCATTTGTACACCTAATGAAAGAGGTAAGAAGTTCAGAAATTTGAATGAAATTTATGCACAAGAGGCAACAAATGAAGGTATCAATTCTTTGTTTTTTTTATACTGTCATTTTGAAGACCCTATCCACTTTGAAGAAGCTATTAAGGATAAAAAATGGATAGAAGTTATGGATGAAAAGATTAATGCCATAGAAAGAAACAAGACATGGGATTTGGTTGAACTCCCAAAAGGTAAAGATGTCATTGGAGTTAAATGGGTCTACAAGACCAAGAGTAATGTTGAAGGAAAAATAGAGAGACACAAGGCTAGACTTGTTGTCAAGGGATATAAGAAAAAGCATGGGATAGATTATGAGGAAACTTTCGCACCGGTTGCTAGAATGGAAACCGTGAGAGAAGTGCTGTTCATAGCAACACAAAACAAGTGGAAATTTTACCAAATGGACGTGAAGTTAACATTCCTAAATGGAGTGTTAATGAAAGAGGTTTACATTGAACAACCTCTCGGATATGAAAAGAAAGGCCAAGAGCACAAAGTATGCGAGTTGAAGAAAGCTCTTTATGGGCTGAAGCAAGTGCCAAGAGCGTGGTACTGTAGGATAAACTACTATCTACTGGAAAATGGATTTGAAAAGTGTGAGGGAGAACCCACCCTCTACATCAAAGAAAAAGATGGTAAAATGTTGATTGTAGTTTTATATGTTGATGATGTTATTTTCACAGGTAATGATGATTACCTTATTGAAAATTTTAAAACAGTCATGAAAGAATAATTTGAAATGACTGACATGGGTTTGTTGAAATACTTTTTAGGAATAGAAGTAGAACAAGATGAAAATGGGATTTTTATCTCACAGGAAAAGTATGTTAATGAAGTGCTTGAAAGATTTAATATGTAGGAGAGCAAAGAAGCGATCACTCCCACAGTGATGGGATTAAAACTCAGCAGAGAGGAAAGTAGCAAGGATTTTGATCCTAGCTTGTACAAGAGCATAGTTGGCAGCCTCATGTATTTGACTGCAACTAGGCCCGACATAATGAATGTTGTTAGTTTTATTTCCAGATTCACGGAGAAGCCAAAGGATGCACATTGGCAGGGAACAAAGAGAATTCTGAGGTATGTTAAAGGTACCAAAAGGTATGGCATTTTATATACTACTTCAGAAAATTCAGATTTAGTTGGATACATTGACATTGATTGGGCTGGAAGTGTAGATGATCAGAAGAGCACTTTTGGTTATGTTTTTCACATGGGTTCAGGAGCCATTTCATGGGCTTCTAAAAAGCAACCCATTTTAGTGTTGTCTACAACAGAGGCAGAATATGTGGCAGCTACATCAGCAACGTGTCAAGTAATTTGGATGAGGAGGATGTTAAGAAGTTTCTGCCAAGAGCAAGTAAGCGTAACAGTGATTTATTGTGAAAATAACTTAGTTATTGCATTATCGAAGAATTATGTGTTTCACAAGAGAACGAAACACATTGACACAAAGTTTCATTACATCAGAGAATTGGTAAAAAATGGTGAAATTGTTTTGGAACACTGTAGAACTCAGGAGAAGTTTGCAGATATTCTGACCAAACCATTGGGACAGAAGAGTTTCAAAGTTTTGAGAAAATGTCTGGGTATGACTGATAACCCAGCAGTTGAAAGTAAGGGGGGGTGTAGAAATGTTACTTTAAACAATAATATTCTCAGAGCCACTTGCTATGTTTGTTTGAAGGGCTCTGGCAGAAAGCCGCTTTCTAAAATGGTGAAAGAATCAATTTTTGAAAACCCCTACAGTCCTTTTGTAGTTTTTTTTTGGCCTTCTTACATTCAAAAAAAACACAGAGCATTTATTTGAAACAAATTATTTTTTTGATTGAAGCACGTGAGAGTTCGTTTGAAGGACCGGTGGTCCCCACGGCCACGACAGCAGAAAACTCCCACAGTAGTGGTCCCACACCACAGTCCAGTCAGCAGGCAGACGCATGGCAGATTTTAATTGGAATAGGATTTTGTTTTGCCCGCTCACCAGGCATAGAACCGGACCCAAAAATTTATAAAGCGGATTTGATAAAAATTTCAGGTGACATTTGGGCTGACGTCAACGGACCCAAATCGGACTCGATACAACTCTTAGGATAGATTTAATTGTGATTTCGGGTCACAAAGACCCTGATGTCAGCGAGCTCCTTTTGTAACCCGAAATCGTTATGAAGGATGGTTAATTGAGGTTTGAGTTCCGGCGGGGTCCACGCGTGATCAAAGTTTTGTTATGTTTTGTTATGAATTATCGTGCAATGGTTTTAACCAAGGTCATATGTTATTAAATCATATGCGCGTTATATTTTTGGTGGGCCCGTTGACATTTGCTTTAAACAGTTTTTAGTTTTAAATTTTCAATGTAGTGTTTTATATATAACACAATAGTGTTATTTTGTATTATGTAGAACGTAATTTTTTTTATGTATATGCACAGCAGTGCGAATTGTAAAAACACACAGCAGTGTGTTGTTTTTCATAGATAGTGAGACATAGATTTGGTTGATGCACTGCGTTTTGTAGCAGTCATAATTTTGCAATCTCTCTTAGGAAGAATTTGTAATAAATTTTTTTTTTAAGGAATAGAAGTTTGTTTTCAAGTGGAAACTCTGTCTCCTATCAAGATTTTTCAATTTCTCTGTGTTAGAAGAGGAGAGTATTACTCTCTCCATTGTTTGTTCTGGAATTTTCAAATATTCCAACACTCAAAATTGGATTCTCCAGTATATGTTACATCTCAAGCACATACAAACAATGGACGAGCAGCAGTTATTTTGTTCTCTCGTGAAGAAGGCGAAACTTCTGAATAAGGGACGAGAAATTTTTTTCCTAAAAGAGACTGCTCCTTTAAACAACATAAATTAATCGAAATTCTGGTTTGAAGGATCAATCAAAGTCATGGATTTCGGAGCATTGATTTAGACTCCATGCGACATGGCTGATACATACCAGTGCCCACAGATCCTCCATTGTCTTCACTTAGAGCTGAGGGAGTCGAACCCGGGCCGATCATACTATTTGTAGCACCCTAGATTTTCGGATGAATGACCTTTGCCAGAGGAGCAACATAGCCCAACGTTGTTACAAGAGCAGACACGAAAATGCGAGGAGAAGCAAAGTTTGGAGGAGTTGGAGGAACAAAATTGAGAATGCCAATAGCTGTGGGAAAATGAACATTTTAGAACAAAAATAATGAGAAATCCTGTTCTCTATAAGCTACCATAACCGAAACCATTTAAAATCTGGTGCTCTGGGTTGACTCGCCAGTACATGGGGTTCAGCCCAAACTTAAAGACCTACGATCTCCCGACCTGCATATGTGAGTTATCTCGTGGGGTATGCGAGTTCTTTTGTGATACGCGTCACTAAATTTAGTGAGATCTGTGGACCATCACAGCCTAACATGCTATTACCTCTACGGGATACGCGAAATATCACATGATACGAGAGTTCTCTTTAGATATGCGAATTATCAACATGGGAAGTGTGACTTATCATGGGTTACGCGGACTATAATGACATAATATGCAGATCATTACCCTGATAAGTGAGTTATCGCCTCTTGAGATGCGAATTACTGTGCCATAGGCAGTTTATCACCACAATATAGGAACATATTTACTTTGATAGGGGCGTTTTCTGCCCGTTTATGCGAATGATGTCAGCTGAAAATCTAGGTAATCGCCGCAAGATATGCAGATTATGGCCTGGTTATGCGAAATATCTGAGCGATACGCGAATTATCGTCATGGGATATGTGACTTATCATAGCTTAAGCAAATTATCAATAAGATATGTGAATTATCACTTGCTACACTGTTTATCATAGGAAGATACGCCTTCCATTATGCTGATCAGCGCGTTTTCTCTGCGTTCTACACAGTTTATCATAGGAAGATACGCCTTTCATTATGATGATCAGCATGTTTTCAGCCAAATAATCACTGCGTATCTCCCTATTATGCGAGCTATCCGAGGTGGATATGCGGATTATTTGCGCTAGGTGTGCGATTCATCAGTGTTTATGCGGGTTATTTCTGCTGCTATGAGTTCTCTCTGCCTGATCTACGTGCCTGCTTGGGTATTATAGTTATCGCTTCCTGTGGTTGTGTGATGCATGATAGTGGGAGACATGGTCAAAGTGCGTTCTTCCTCCCGCGTTTCAAAAAGCATCTTTTCTATTCATCCACTCCTCCACTTAGCCCTGATTTTCTTGTTCTTTGCTTAACCCTGCAATCTTAAGGATTTTATTTAAACAATAAGCTGTGTATTTTTGTAATCTTATAATAGTATGAGTTTACTATTTCCGCTATGGTCATCACTCATAAATTTGAGGATTTCTCCTGTAACACTCTTTTTAAACTGGTAAAATATGATTACAACATGGATCCAATTTGTATTCTAACTGATAACATTGACATGGTTTTAACATAATACTTTTGAAATCATGCAATGATTTTATGGTTTAATTCGTTTGATATCTGGTTATAATATTTTTATTTTCTTCTAGAAAAAAAAAATTTCTGGTTATAATATGTTTATGGTACATATTTTTTTTACAGAATTTTTTAGTTATTTAGATTATCGTTTTTACATTAAATTCCTCTTTTTTGTTTTTGTAGTTGGCAATAAGTTAACTTCCCTTTCCAGTGAATTTTTTATTGATATTGTTTCCAAGTTTCTAGTCATTAGTTCGACCTGGCATTAACATGTCCCATACGTTTTACCTATTTACATTCTAGGGAGATGTTGTTTTAATTAAGTTTTCTCAACCTTGGTTGAATTTTTATTAAAATTACATGGGGATGGGATTATTAGCCTCGCCGATGCTTCCAAATCAGTAAGAGAGGAACTAACCCGTCATCAACATCTCTCTCTGGTAAGGGTTTCACACATATTTTCCTCCGTTGACAATTTTTTTGAAAAGACTCAACCAAACCCAAACTAACAGTCCAACCCAATACAAGAATTATCTAAATAATTAAACCAAAAATTTAACTAGTCCCTTCTTTTCTAGAACTCTGTTTCTTTTTCTGTTAAAATAATTAAATCAATTATTTACTATATTTACCAATATTCTACAATTTGAGCATTAACCTGCTGTAATTCTAAAACACAATTACAGTCATTTATTTTTAATACTTATTAATGTTCTTGTCCTGAAAATACACAAACTTATGGAAAAAGAAACGCTCCACCCAACTTTGAGATCAATTTTTATCACTGGAACTCCCCTCGAGCTTGCTTTACTCCGAGGATAATTCTCACAAGACAGTTTTGTAAGGTTTACTTTCAAGCTATCTGGTCACAACCAAATTTAGCTAATAATCAAAATTTTTGAGCTCGCAAGCTAAAAAATAAACCCCAAAGCCCAACCATATCTAAGGTCTTTCTAATTTTACCACACTCTCCTCCTCTCTCTGGTTGATAATACGATTTTGGCCTTTCTTGGAATTTTTTTCTTCCAATGGAGGAGTTTGAGTGGTAACTACATAGGGTAAGCTTACTCTAGCATTGCTTCCCAATCATGGTTCACAAAAAAAAAATATTATGTTATTAAAAAAAATCAAACATATATTCACATATGTCTATTTATCTTTTAATCCTTCTCAGCTCATAAATAAAACACCAATTTTTTTAACTACATTAATTGGTAAATTGCACTAGCATAAGTTGTTATTTCACGCATCTTTGCTAGAGGAAAATCTCACTGCATAATGTAAAAATTTGGTGATCTACTCCAAAATTCATGGCAATGCATATATAAACTCTCTTCTCTCTTCATAATTAAGAATATTTATGAAAGTTTAAATCTTGCATCACCATCAAATTATTTAAAAATATGATATCCCATAGATAAAAATAAAGTATTGGAGGTTACATTAATTTGAAAAAAGAAGCTAAAGTTTAAAAGCCAATTCAATATTCAAGCATATGAGCTAACTTAATGGGATTGATGTACAATCCAACCTCCACCATGATGATGCAATTAATATGACTGAAAATGCCATGAAATGCTCATGAAGCTTCAAGCTTAAAGATGCAAATAAAAAGGATGAGAACCAAGATGAAGTATGGACAATAGTACAATATTCATACCTATAATTTGCAATGCATACTATGGGTATATAAATCGTAAAGGTGCATGAGTAAAGCATCAACTCCACAAACCTTATTACGTTCAGAAGAAAAAAACTAAGATGAAGCAAGGTAGGCATAGGTAATTCACCTTATGTAAACATTAGCAACTAGAACCTTCCATTATAATTGGGTGATTGAAGGATCTAATCAATTTAAGACATAAACATACCTGTTAAAACCTTGAAAAGTAGAAAGGGGGGGGGGGGGGAATTTGGGTATTTGGGTTAAAAATTTAGAGTTGTGTTGTAGCAGCTACTACACCACCTCTCCATTCATGCGAACATTCTCATTCATGTGTTGAGAAAGTATGCTAGTTTAATTGTACTTAATTTAAGGAGAGTAACATACATGAATTTGAATTGGTATTTCAACTACATAGTTTATTTGAATGTTATTTCATTATCTCTTCTCTTTTTTCATGAAAATTACTAATGTCATATTTTGTTATTAGTGAGGTTAATTTTTATATTGAAGTTAATAATATGTTGTTGATAAAAGGTATGATATAGGAATGAAGATAAGAAGAAGAACTTGTTATCATGTGCCAACCTAACATTTTTGAGGTGGTCTAGGTTGGTGTGTGAAAGTAATGGTATGCTTCCAATAATAACTTATTACTTTTATATTTTAAAAATTCTCAACTTTAAGTAATCTCGTAAGCTTATTCCAAATTCTTAACTTTACTAACCGTAATGACTATAACAAAATTATAAATAATTTAAATGTTTAATGGCTACCAAAGTTTATCAATAATTTAATTAAACATAGTAGTAATAGTGTTAATTATATTTGAAACAATTTAAAACATTAACTGGTTCGAAACGTCGACCAAATCCTTGTCCTGAGGATGAACCACATTAGCTGATTCGAAACGTCGACCAAATCATTATCTGGAGGATGAACCACATTAGTTGGTTCAAAATGTCGAACAAATCCTAATGATGTAATTAATCTGAAAGACATTTTTATCTAAATTTCAAACATGTTTATTTTGAAGTTGCTAGATTTAATTACAATAGATGTTTGTGAGGGTTGAACTAGAAAAATCTTGCGAAAGCGATAAAATATTTATGAAAGTTCCCAAAATAGTTTACTAGGCATGGAATGGACATCATTTCATAAATAATATGGTAGTCCTTACAATATAGGATAAGAAATAATTCCATCGTGAATTTCTATACTAATAAAAAATATAAAAATAAAAACTTATATAAAAAATTAATATGTATGAAGTTTAGGTAACATTTTCAATAATTTAAAAAAAAAATTAAACACGAAAATTGAAAGGACATCTTAATTACCACATTTTACAATCAGACATCCCTCCCATTTCCTTATTTTTGTTTCTACTTCCAATTTAGTAGGCGAAAATACGAATGAAGTGTGATAGTTATGTTGGAAGGGCTTTCTTCACTTGGTTTGATTTTGCAAAGTTTTTTTTTGGATTTAAGGACTTTTTGACATAACATTCAAAGGATATTTCTTGGAGGTATGTGATACATTTTTTGGATGTTTTTTGGGCTTCATTTTTTTTTTTAAAGTATTTTGTTTTTAGAGGTTTTGGGCTTAATTTTCATTGTTTTTTTTTAAGGTTTTTTGTTTTTAGAAGTTTTGGGCTTAATTTTCATTGTTTTTTATAAGGTATTTTGTTTTTAGAAGTTTTGGGCTTAATTTTCATTGTTTCTAGAGGTTTTGGGCTTAATTTTCAAAGGACATTTTATTGGATGTATTTTGTTTTTAGAGGTTTTTGGGCTTAATTTCCAAAAGACATTTTTTGGATTTAATTTCGAAAGGACTCTTTTTAGGTTTAATATTCAAAGGAAAATTTTTGGAGGTATTTTTTAAAGTGATATTTTCTTAGAGGCTTTTTGGAGGTATTTTTTAAAGTAGCATTTTTAAGAAGTTGGACTTAATTTTCAATGGACATTTTTTGGAGGTATTTTTTGAAGTGACATTTTTTTAGAGTATGCGTTTTGGGTTGAAGTAAATCTTTTATAATGATTTTTTAAAATGATTTTTTGTCTAACTTCTTAAATGAAATTTTTTTGCAAGACTTGGAAGGAAATATTTTGAGCTTCGTTTTATTTTTATAAGACATTTTTTTCTCGGATATTTTAAATTAAGTGTTTTGGATTGAAGTATGTATTTTTTGCAAAATTTTTAAAATAAGTAAATTAAATCTTTAGTGATGTTTTTTTTAATTGAGTTTTTGTCTAAATTTTTGAAGGGAATTTTTGAAATTCATACTCTATTATAATGGGAAATCGAAGGAATTGCGCGAGAAAATATGATCGAACAAGAGACCCCGAGGAACGTAGAGAAGAAGGGAGAGAATCCCGCAAAATAAAGGGAGAATCACTCTCAAATATTGAAAGGGAAAATCAACCTCAACTAGAAGTTGAAGCATGTATGTAAATGTAAATATTATGAATTTGATATTTAAAATTTTCCTAGTGTAAAATGTGAAGCTTAATTTTTATTTGATGAACTAATTTGAAAAATATTTTGCAATGTAAACAGAGAGAGATATTCTTCAAAATATTGATGATGAGATACAAAATTTTGAAAGAGAAAGTGAAAGAGATTTTGAACCTGTTAGTCATCAGTATTTTCACTATTGGTAGATGAATATAGATTGGTTCTAGATTTCTAAAAAAAACATTCTTTGAAGATTTTGAATTTTAGAAATCTCACTGCCTTCATTATCCTTAGAGAAAATTTTTCATTATTCTATCAACCGTGCCATTTCATGGTCACCCTGCCACTCCTACAAAAATCCTTAATGGCTTGTGCCTCTCATCTCCATCCCTTTTTCCTACCTGTGACCTCCTTACTCTTTTTTTCCCTTGCCCATAACTCCAGTTTCCATCTAGGGTTTCCTATAGCCTACCCTTTCCCATGATCCCCAAGTTCCTCAAGCATTGATGGTCTCAAAACTATCTCTGTAGGCTCTTTAGATAAATCAAGTACATTGGATTTTGGATCTTCAATAAACACTTTGAGAAATACTCTGTTTTTCACTTGAAGCCTCCAAGCCAATTTTCAGTCAAAGATCATGGTCAAAGGACCCTCCCACTAGGTCATTAGGGTTTTCACAGGTTTTAAAGTCATCATTGGTGTTCCAAACACTGCTTTTCCTTTACTGGAAGCTGGCTCAGATGTAATAGAAGGTCAGCACATGGTTATTTAAGGAAGACCTGAAAGTTTCCAAAGAAGCACTACCCTATTAGCTCAAAGTTTGCAAGAGGTAAATGCAAATATTTTGACACTTCTGTAGGAGTGTTGAAGTTTCTATTAGTAGAAGGTATTGTTAAGGTAGGTAGTTTTCTCTTAAATGAAGACAACTTGCAGCAGGAGAAAGGGAACCACTTGGTCTTGAGGAAAACTAGGGTTTTTGAGCTTAATGGACCAAGTAGAATGCCAAATAGTGATCAATTTTAGAATGGCCATGAAGGAGACACACCAAACCAAACATGAAGAAAGTCTTTCAAAAAGATTAATGAAATAGAAAAAAGGTGAGGTGAACTAGACAAAAATGAATGAAATTGAAAGGGCTATAGAGAACTTAGAAGACAACACTGACGATTGTTGTAAAGCGGTCCGGACACCTAGGGTTTTGGGAAAGTGGCAAGAGAAGGTGAAATAAGGTGTTGAACTCCCTGGTGAAAGAAAAAACATGGTTTTGAAGATGCCACTATGTGATCAGATCCCAAACTTGTCAAAATGAGTTTAGCTTTCCTAAATGATTAAATGATGAATTGAAATCCATGGCTCAAGAAAAAGAGGTTTTTGAAAGTGCTGTTATGAGGAATCCTCCCAAAGGTGTTTTATGAGCTTGCCATATCTAAATGAGAAAAATTTGAGGTTAAGCTCCAAGGTAGAATTAAATAAGGTTTTTAAGGCTACTACTGTTTCAAAATAAATATATTCAAGTCTCTAGGATCAAAAGGAAAGACAGATTTCATGACTCTAGAAAACTGCCAGCCAAGGTGAAAGGGTAAGTTGAGTATTGTAAAGGAAATAAAAGAAGGTTTTAGGATGCTGGTATGTGTAAACATCACAAAATCATCAAGATAAACATGTCAAGTCTTCAAGGAACAAAAGGAAGAGAAACCTCAAGTGTTTCCAGTCACCTGCAAGTAGAAAGGCATAAAGAGTATTACTGAAAGAAAGTGAAAAGGGTTTAAAACATTAAGGAAATGGGTTATCAAATATAAATTAAATCACTTCCTATAGAAGGTAATATAAACACTTCAGAAAAATCATTGTTACCTTGCAAAGTCATTAGATCATTCAGGAGTGAAAATTTTGGGAGTTCAAGTCAAAATTTGGACAATTTTTTGTGGCACTGCGCGCCTGGGATCGAGCGTTGTGCCCCTGGCTTTTTCCTCCCATACATTTTACATAGGTGCTGCGTGCCTAGTAGAGCACTGAGCTCTTGCCTGGAAACACACTTAGTTCTTTCCTCTTGGTGCTACGCGCTTGGGATTGAGCGCTGCGCTCTTAGACTAAGCACTGCGCCCTTGGCTAGGAGGGCTACCTACACCCTATGATCACTCAAAACACCTATAATTGCTTCCATGCCTCTACTCAATGGTATTCTAAACATTTTCAAGGGTAATTACATGTTATAACCCCATCTTCAAGCAAGTTGAGAATTTTTTATTGAATGAAATCAAACCCTAAGGAGAAAGCCCTAAAAATCATGCCTGAAGTCACTGTTTAAACCTCTTTCCATTTGCATATGAAGATTATCAGTTCAAAAAAAGAGTGATTGCACAGCTAGGAATTATCATTAAGTATTTTAACCTCTCACTCAGCTTAATGTACCTATACCCTCACTTACTCATTCCCTCATTAGCCTAAACTGCCATTTAATCACCATATTTTCATTTCCATTCCCATTTACACTCCAAGGTTGGAAAAATAGAGTATAAGCATGTCATCAGAGGGTTTTCATTGAGTTGTTAACTTATCCCTCATTCTCATATACTTACACCCTCACTCATTCATCTCATTCACTTGTAAAGGCTGCCATTCCACCATCCCTTCATCTAATTTCCATTTGTAGTCCTAGGGTTTTCTCAAGGAAGGGCTTACAATGACAGAAGATAGTGGTAGTGGAGGAGAGGCCCAAATTCCAAGAAGGCATGCTCACCATCAAGGCAAGATAAATAGTGTATGCAAAGAAGGCCCTCAGTGACATTAGAGCAATCAAAGCCCAAAGAGAGGTCACAAAGGCCAAATCAAGACTTGAAGCTCTAAAAAAGAAAAATAAATGGGACAAGATGAATTTTGTTGCTGATATTCGCTTGAAGACCTTCCGAACATGATCAACAAAACAATTTCAAGTTTTGGCAACTTTTAACTTTTTGGAAATTTTGACTGAATTAAAGGGCCAAACGCTCCTTTTTGGGGCACCCAATAGAGGAATGTCTTACATTTTCATGTTCATCTTACCAAGGACATCACCCACACAAAATTGCAGCTCATTTAGAGCAGAACTGGTGCTCCAAAAGTGCCAAAAACATGCAAAAAATAAACTTTCTGCAGTATTTTCAGAGCTGGCACTATGCCCTGAGTAGTCTTAGGATATTGAGTTTTTGAGAATGTAAATGAAGTCCAATCATAACACTAAAGGCAGTTTTGGAAAGCAGACTAGAAAATATTTCCAATGAGCTATCATGGAGCTCATTTGGACACCTGGAAGGCCTCCAAATATTGGTTACAAAACATGCAATTTTTCCAAGTGTTGGCACCGCGCCCTTGCAAAAGAGTCAACAAAACACACTTGGAGATATTTTTGAAGTTATTGAGGAGCCTCAAAGTCAATTTTTTTCCAAAGTTGGTTGAGGAGTTATTTTTGCATTTAATGAATTAGGATATTTGTGCCTTGGGCCGTGCATGGCCTCATAGGAAAAAAATGACATTTATGAGTAATTAATGGTTTCTAAAACCCTAGTTAAGGTTTTGGTCCTCCTTTGCTAGTTAAATACTGCATTGAGGCCTCATTGTATAGGTTGGTTGGTTGTTGAGCTCAATATGATATAGACTTTGAGTTTGTTGAAGAAATTGGCTTTAGTGTGTTGTAATCGCTTTGGATTGAGCATCAATGGATCAAACACATTCCTAGGATTCATGAGATCTATTAGATGGTGATGTTTTTCCACTCTTGTATTTGTTTACTTCAGTTTTCATTATGTTCATTTTTTCTTTGATCATAAGACATAAATTTTAGAGTAGAATATGCTTTCTTGGCACCCTACTTCTGTCTGCATCCTTTATCTCTATGTTTTCTTCATTGAAGTTTAATTATAGAATCCTTGAATGCTCTTTAGTTTCACTAAAATGTTATGTTAAAAGCTCTCTTTGTTTGAAAGTAATATTCATAGAATTCTTAACATCTCTCTAGGATTACTTGTATGTTGTTTTGAGGTCTGTTTAGCAAAATTCTAGTTGAAGAATCCTTTATTTCTCTTTAGTTTTTCTATGCTATCATCCTGAAATCTTTTATTGTTTCTAGTATGTTGAAGGATCCTTAATTTCCCTTTGAACCTACTGCATCCATAACTTCATGTTCATTTCACACTCACTAAACCTACTTAGATCCATTTGGCCTTGTTAACTTGCCCTATGAAACACCCTTAACCTATTATTGTAATTTTCAAGACCTTTGCAGTCTCCATAGCCCAATGGATTGATTTTCTTTTACTCTGCCTATTCTTCTTGACAACCTATCCAACCAACCAACCAAACAAACAAACCCTATCATTATAACTATCCTAAAATCAAAACCCTAAAATTAACCAAGTCACATCATTTACACAAACATAGAGAGAGCCCTCTCTGAGTCCAGGAAGGCTAGGTCCTAGGACTCCAAAGACCGGTTTGATGTTATCCTTGTCTATTTGGTCATTTCTAATCTACCAAATTACGAGGACCTAACAGAACCAATGATTGAAGATGGTGAAAATGTTGAAAGAAATTCAAGTGAAGAAATTGAATCACAAGGTATATATATATATATATATATATATATATATATATATGTTGAACACATGCACGTATTATTGAAATTATACATATTTATTAATTTAGTTTTTATTGAATATGTAAACTTATTATGTACTATTAATTCAAATATGTACAGATGAAATCAATGTCGATGATGAGATGTTATAAGAAGTTGACAGTCACACATATGGAGATGAAAGAGCTGACCATGTTATACAATATCATGTTAAACACATTTTCGATACGTACTTCATAAAGGAAAATGTGGCTGTTCAAGCCCAACTGTTGAAAGGTATCCTATCATTAAGGAAATGAAAAGAAGCTACGACTTTATTGGGTATTCAAAAATCAACCAAAGATAAAAAAAAAAAAATGAAGGAAAATGTGATACAAAATATAAATAGTGTTATAAATTCAATTAAAATATCTAGATAGAAAAATGTTTTAGTTGTACGTAGAGCAATACATATGGCAATGGTTTCATCAAGTACTAAAGAGAATCTCTTGGTAAAATCTATGGCATGAGCATTAGGAACCTCACGAAAAACATTGCACAAACATCGAAAATTTTGGTTGCAAATAGATGTAAATGATGAACTCGCTTGTTGGAGAGATATTTGTAGAAAAACATACAAAGATAGACTTGGAGAAAAAAAAAAAAAAACAATATATGAATATTGTAAGAAAAATTCATGTGCTTCGCCAAATGAAAGGGATGTGATGCGAAGAAGAGAATCGTTAAATTGATGTCTCAATCAGTGCTTTTTTTCAACAAAAACCATGGTATTCAAAACCTATCACTGTACGTGACACTTTTTGTTGTCGTTATCATATGGAATTTCAGTTATATTATGACACATTCCTTAATTTTGGTAGAACATTTTGGAAAGATTCACCTACTCCTTCCACTATCTGTGATTTCATATCTCAAATACTATGTGGAAGAGAAAGCGATAAATTATTTTATGAAAAGAAACGTGTTGATGGTAAAAAATGCGATGGTTGTGGAAATTTGACTAAATTTCAAATCGTACTGATATAAATGATCAATCATTGTCCAACATGAAAGTGAAATGGAAGAGATTTGAATATATCCATACATCGATTCAAGGTTCAAAATGTGCTAAAAGAATTGAATTACAAGAAGAAGAAATTTTTGTGATAGATTTTTTGAGAAAGTTTGCAGTAGAAATTTATAAATACACCAAGCATTCCCATAGAGCTCGATGGCAGGACTTGAAATTCAAAAAATCCCATCAATTTCTTCCACCAGGGACCATTTTGTCAGTAATTGATTTTGCAAAAAACTACACATTTGTTCCACAAAAATAAATTTAGAATGAATACTATCATTTTAACCAAGTCTCCATGCTCGTCCATATTCTATATAGACCTGCCAAACAAAAAGTTGATCATACAGAAAGCACCAGTGAAAATTGGCATGTTATTAAAGAATATCACTTTTATATCAGTGACGATCGTACACATGATACATATTATGTACAATATTGTTTTGGAAATATTTATGACTCCTTGAAAAGTAATGGAATAAAATTCAATGAACATTCGATATGGTCAGATGGATGCACAGGTCAATTCAAATCTTCATGATCATTCTTTTGGTTGTGTTGTCTTCATAAGAAAACCTGCATTAAACATTGTTGGAATTTCTTTGAGACTAGCCGTGGAAAAGGAGAACATGATGGTGCAGGGGCATGCATAAAACAAGAACTTCGAAGATATCAAATGAACCCCTCTGCAAACCGACTTGTGGACACTAAAGAATTTGTTCAAATTATGGTACATTGCTGCACTAAGCCATGAGAATAACCGATCAAGGGAAGTCCGAAGGTACATTTTAGTTTCTAGTGGATATCCAATTTTAAACATTGTACATTTATCACAATGATTATCTTTGATGGTATTTTGATATCATATTTATATTCTTCTTTGATTTTTCCATATATAGGTTTTTTTGGCATATTGGGGTTGAAGATGTGGATAGATCGAGTGGAAATGACGTTGAAACAATAAAATGGACTCGAAAATTGCATTCAATTAAAACAAAGTTGTCCACAAATGTGTTTTCATTAGATAAAAGAAAATGTTCTTGTTTTTTCCATGTTTTCATAGACAACACAAAATCCAATGATGTTTGTGAAAATAAAATGTATTTAAAAGATTGGAAACATACAGAGCTAAATACAAAGGGGAAAATGTTCGTTGCAATGTTTGAAGAAATGCAATCAGAGGAGACTACAATATCATCTGATGGTGATCAAGTTTCTGATATTTTTAGAGAAGGTAAAATTTGAATTTCTTTTAAATGACAGAGATCTAGAAATAGATACTAAAATTATTTTAAAGCTATTTTTTCATGTTAATTATGATCTAAATTTAAATACATAAATTTATTTTATTGTGCAGGAGATATTTTTGTTGTAAATGCACCTACTGACAATGATGAAAATGTGAAGTATTATTTGATGCATTGCACTGAACGAAAGATGAAATTATTAGAAAACTATAATGATCACGGGTTTCCATATGAAATAGGTTCTATTATACTAAAAGGTTATTTTTCCAGACAAACTAATCAAAGTGGGGATTTTTTTTACTTTGAAGACTATGAACCTGATTTCATAAGTTTTCAATATAGTCACTTGGTGTGTGCAACACGCAAAAAGTTGATAGAGGTTCATTCAAAGAAAAAAATGAAAAATTAAGAAATTGAAAATGTCAAAATTCAATCATGAACGGATCATTGAAGATGGCATTCCATTGGAATTTTTTTGATTGAACTCCCCAACAATTTATTCTCTTTGGATTCATGTTTTAAAACTTCTAGAACTCAACTAAAAATTGAATTGCCTTGTTATGTTATCTGTGCAAGTGTTTGCACATGTACATTGTTTGGTACATGCATACTAGTATCAACTGAAAATAGTTTTTCTATGTGCATTGATGAAAAATGTTGCACGTATTGGATATATATATCTTCTAGAATGTAATTAGCTGAAAGTAGATTTTCTATGTGCATTGATGAAAAATGTTGCAAGAACTGGATATATATGTTCTAGAATGAAATTAACTGAAAGTAGATTTCTATACATGCATTGATGAAAAATATTGCACATATTGGATATATATACATTATAGAATGCATTTTTAAAATTTTATGATTGTTTGACACATCTAACAAGACCTAGAATCTTATATATATGTGTGTGTGTGTGTGTGTGTGTGTGTGTGTGTGTGTATATATTTTACTTCAATCGTTTTAACATATATATTCAAACATGTACTTAAATCATTTCTACATGTACATATATTCATGTGAATTTTTTGTCGTTTGGAAAATGACAACTTGAATTTTAAAATCAAAACATTATATCATAATCACATGAAAAATGTAGTTCAACCATCCAAAAATTTAGTTTTAAAAAGAAAACATTATACATTGATGAATTCCAATTATTCTATGGGGGCTGAGTATAGATCTGAGTGTTAAAACCTTGATTTTGTGGCCCTTACCATGGTATTATAGAAACAAAACAAAGAGGATCTATTGGATGTGGTGCTATTTCCTCTTCAAAAACAACCTTAAGACGGGGTATAAAAGGACATTTCTTTGTTTCATGATTTTTTGTGCAAATGACACAGGTCTCTATGATTTTTAAATCAAGAGGAAACTCCCTTAAGGCATGTTTTTTTTTTCATTTAGGATAGAAGATAGATAAGGCATCTCTTTCAGCTCTTTTCTTGTTTTGTAATTTTAAGGTGTCTATTCGTTCACTAAGACTCCATAAAATATTTGTTTTCAATTCATCAAGAAAATTTCATATTTCTTCCCTACTTACTGTTCCAGCTACATATTTATTCACTCTAGAGAGAACATGATCTCTTGTATTTCTTCCAACTCTTGATTTTCCTCTTGAAATATGTATGCATAATTCAGAGATATCAGGTAATGGCAGTTGAGAAATGTCTCCTTCTCCCATAATATTAAGAATATCTATCCATTCATCTCCAATGGCTTTCAAAAGGAGAGCTTTTAAAGTATCTTCATCCAAATTTTCCATTTTAGCTATTTTTAGATTGTAAATGAATATTTCAATTAGGTCTTCGAAGTTTTCATCCTCTCTTTACATCATCTTAAAAAATCCATCTTTCTGATTATTAGGTGTGCAATAATCTTGGTATTTTTGTAAGAATGCAATTTTCATTTCCTCCCATGTCCTTATAGAATGTGTTATTAAGCCCATGAACAATTTTAATGCTGCACCCTTAAGTGTTGCAGGAAACAATTTCAATTTTTGAGAATCTTGTAAGTAGTCATATGATCTGCATAAAACCTCAAATTGAAATATAAATGTTTCAGGATCCTCACTCCTTAATCCATGAAAAATGGGAAGGATGGAGGGTGAGATATTTTTCATTGTGACAATTGTATCCTCATCTAATATAGGAAATCCAACACAATATTCTCTATTTTCTTCACCTCTTCCTCTCTCTCGTCCTCCATCTCGTCCACCTTTATTTCCTCCACCTCTTCTACCTCCTCCAATCCTAGGTATTCCTCCTCCTAGTCTTAAGGATTCTCCATTCAAATTGTGTACTTCTACTTCTCCTTCTCCTTCTCTGGCCATTGTAGATTCCTCTGAACTAATATAGGGTTCTATTTTTGGAGTTATTTGTTATTCTTCTTGTTCTTCTATCAATGGTATACTGAAGAATATTTATTCTTTCTCTTCACTAGGGATTTCTAGCTCTTGGGATAAGATTTCTTCTCTTGCAGAGGTTAAAAAGATTAATCCTTCTATTGGGGATCTAGGATCTTCTTCTTCTAAAACTACTTCAGTTGATGAAGTTGGAGAGGACCTTAAGACTTCAAGAAGCCTATGTCTTGCTGCTAATAATAGAATACGAGTTTGATATGGTGGTGTGGCACTACGAGGTCTTGGTGGAGTGAGTGGTGTTGTTGGGATCAAACTTCTACCTCTAGCTACAAATCTACCCCTCGAATCTCTTTCTCTACGCATGTCATTTTTTTTAAGATTTAAGAGATAAGGCTCCTAATTACACTTCCCCGAAAACGACGCCAAAATGTTTAGTCAATTTAATGCCTTAAATTTCTATCATAAATTATCAACCGAAGTTACTAATATTATGAAGTGCAGGAGCACTATATATGCTAGGAGCCTTTCTTTCTAAATTCGGTGTGTTCGTTTTATATGTTGTTTTTAGGATTTTGTGTTTTATCCTAAACTTTTAATTGAAATGGAGAAACTAAGAACTGAACAATGAAATGAAATCTAAACTTAACTAACAAAGTTTATGACAAAAAATCTACTTTTGGCTTTAAAAATGAGCAATTGATTTCAAGAAAACTAGAAATGAGAAGAATCTTTCAATCTTTTTGTATATTTTAGAGATTTTATATAAATCAAAATTAAAATAAAGAAAGTAACTACACCTAGAGAATAATTTTAATGCTTGAAGAATAAATTTAAGAAGGAAGTAATAGAAGTGTTTAATATTAATCTAAGAAAGGAAGTTGATCTATAAATTACTCTAAACAAAATATTCTAATAACCAAAAGATGAAATTTACAAGAAGGAAGAAAAGTAAATGTTTATCTAAGAAGTAAAATTGATCTATGATAAATCTATATTGCATAAAAATTAATTAATCAAAGTGCTAAATATTTGACTGTGTTAGATTATGCCGAAAATAATGATAAAGTCATCTCTAAAACACACACACACACACACACACACACACACATATTACTTCTAAATCTATTTGATTAGAGAATGAAATATCTACTTAAATCATCTCTAAATCAAAACAAAGCATCAATACAAACTATGTCTAAGTCTATCAAAATATATATATCACGAACTTTATTCTATCTACCAAATGAAATATCTATCTAAATTAATTCTATAAAAATAGAGTATCTATTTAGCTCTAGTTCTATTCAATATTGAGACGAAGTATATATTCTTAATCTCAATTCTACGAATAGAAATATTAAATCTAGCAGTATTAAATATAAATTATTATGCTAAGTAAATTAAAAAAATTAATTGGAATGAGAAAAGAAAACAAACTTTTCATCTACTGTGCAAATCTAGAATGCAAATACGATCTATGAAATGAAAAATGAAACATGTATTTACAGTGTGAGAGAATTCGAGAAAGGTTTCATTCCATGAAATGTAAAGGTTAATAGAATTATGATATCAAGATAATTCAGGAAAGCAAAGAAAATTAGAGGATTCAACAATGTGAAAGAACATAATATTTAACTATGAAAAACACAGTAATTAACTTATGTAGAAAGAAGAAAAATTAAACTAAGAAACAATAGAAGTTTAAACTATTAAACCTCTTCTCTGCATGGGACCTCCACAATAGAATGGTTGTAAATTCACTTATGACTAATTATGCATCGGTGGTCTTGAACACACGTTCTCCATGAATTAATAAACACAGAGTTTGAATGTGTAACAGTATTACAATAAAAAATAAAGCTTATATCTAGTTAAAACATCCTGGTATTCATAAAATATTTAATGTAACTTTTTGAGGTGATCTCGCCTAAAAAAGATTAATTAAACTAGGAATATAATTCTAAGAAAAATTGCAGTATTCATAGCTTCCTCAATTTGCTACATGGAGAGAAAATTGTGAAGATTTCAACTTTCGTTCACTTGTCTCGACCCTCTGCTTGGTTGATCCTTTGACCAAGATTTTAGGTTCCATCCCTCTCGATCTTGGACAAGTAAGTAGGATCAAATCCATGAGTGGATCATTTCCAAACTACCCATGTGCTCCGCTTCTCTATTTCTTCTTCGGAACCTGTGAAACAATGTCGGTAGCTGCAAAAATAGAGATTAGCTACAGAATTGCATGAATTCTATAGCTAAATAAAAAAATTATTCAAATCATAAGAAACATTAAATATAAAAGATAGATCATTTAAATACTTTCTCAGACTAAAAATGTACCAATTAACACTAATTGAGCTTATGGATTTTGTCAAAAGGAAGGAAAAATGGTGAGATAGATGTCAAAAATAGAGACAGTCTTGAGGCTCAACAAAATTATCACAGAACATACTATAAAATAGACTACTCTAACTTAGCTTAGCCTAACATACTCTATTATAAGTTAGCCTACTATCCATTATCATAACCTTCTCTATCCCATCCTGGCCTACTCTACCTTAGGATATCCTTACTTAGCCTAGCCTACCCTAGCATATTCTATCCTAGCATAGTCTACTTCAGCCTAACCTTTCCTAGCCTATCCTACTCTAGCCTAGACTACTTTAGCCTAACATAGGCTAGCCTAGCACATCCTCTCCTATCCTAGCATAGCATAGCAGAGTCTACACTAGGATAACCTATTAAAGAACAACATAACCCACTGTTGCATAGCCTAACATACTCTACCATTGAACAGCCTAACCTACTAAAGAATTTCCTATCCTAATCTAGCCTAGCCTAAACATGCCCAACCTACTTCAACCTAACCTATCCTAGCCTAGCCCATCCTACTCTATCATAAACTAGCCTAGCCTAACATACTCTAACCTAGACTACAACCTAGATTACTCTAACCTACTCTAGCCTAACCTACTTTATCCTTCTCTATCTTAACCTACACTATCATATTCTATCCTAGCCTAGCCTAGAATACTCTAGCCTAACCTAGCATAAACTAGCTTACTCTAGCCTAACCTAATCGATCCTATCCTACCCTAACCTACAATAGCCTAGCCTAGCATAGATTAGCCTACTCTAGGTTAGCCTAGTCCAACGCATCCTATCATAACCTACTCTAGATTAGCCTAGCCTAACATAACATAGCCTATACTACTATATCGTAACATAGCCTAGCCTACTCTAGACTTCCCTTGCCTAGATTACAATAGCCTAACAAGTAATAGCTTACCCTACACTAGCTTAGCCTACTCTTGACTACCCTACTCTAGGCTACCTACTCTACTCAAGTCTAGCACAACATATTCTTGCTTAGCCTAGCCTACTCTAGCATTTCCTAACCTAGCCTACTCTAGCCTAACCTAGCTTACTATAGGCTATTGTACACTAGTCTACCCTACCCTATCCTATTCTAGCCTAGCATGGCCTAATCTAGATTGGCCTATCCTATTGTAGCCTAGCTTAGATTAGACTACTCTACTATAGCCTTGCTTACCCTACTCTAGCATGGCCTATCTTATTATTTCCTAGCCTAGCCTAATATAGCCTACCGTAGCTTAGCCTAGACTAGACTAGCCTGCTCTAGCTTAGCGTAGCCTACTCTAGCCTCTCCTAGCCCAACCTACTCTACCTTATCCTAACCTAGCCTAGCCTAGCCTACCTTAGCCTAGCCTACCTTAACCTAGCCTAGCCTACTCTAACTTACTCTAGCCTAGGCTAGTCCAGTTGAACCTATCCTACCTTACTCTAGCCTAACCTATCCTACCTTAGCCCACTCTAGCCTAGTCTACTCTAGGTTATCCTAGTCAAGCTTATCATGGCATAGCCTACTCTAGATTAACCTACTAGCCTAGCCTATCCTAACCTATTATAGCCTAGCATACTCTTGCATGGCCTATCCTATTGTAGCCTAGCCTATCCTACTCTTGCATAACGTACAATACTCAAGTGTAGAGTAGCTTAACCTAGCCTAGTCTTTGCTACTCTAATGTGGCCTATCGTAGTCTAGCATTTCCTATGCTAATCTTTCCTAGCCTATCCTACTTTAGGCTTGCCTAGCTTAGCCTAGGCTACCCTAGGCTACCCAAGCCTAGCTTAACCTAGCCTATCGTGGCCTACTCTAGCCTAGCCTACTCTAGCTTAGCCTACTCTAGTTTTCTCTAGCCTACTCTATTATAATCTAACATAGCTTAACCTATTTTATCCTAACCTCTCCTACTCTTGCCTAGCCTCTCCTACTCTAGACTAGCCTACCGCAAGAGCAACTCTTTTTGTATCCTAAGATCTCCTACTCTAGCCTAGCCTGGGCAAGTGAAACCTTCTCTATCCTAAACTAACCCTCGATCTACTTTATCCTAGTCTACTATAGCCAAGCATAGTCTACTATAGCTAATCCCGGCCTACTTTACTCTAGCCTAACATAGCCTATAACCTAGCGTAGTCTACTATAGCCAAGGCTAGCCTACTATAGCAAACCTAGCCTATTTACTCTAGCCTAACCTAGCCTAGCCTACTCTAGCCTAGCTTAGCTTACTATAGCCTAGGCTAGGCTAAAGTAGGCTTACCTACTCTAGCCTATCCTAGCCTATCCTAGTCCTCCCTACTCTAGCCTAGCCTAACCTAGCCTACTCTACTCTACTCTACTCTACTCTACTCTAGCTTAGCCACTTACTCTACTCTACCAACTATAGCTTAGCCTACTCTAATTCTACTCTAATTTCTAAGCTCCATCAGCTCCTTCCAGCTGTTAGCCTAACCTACCCTAGTCTATTCTAGTATAGCCAAGCCTAGCCTACTTTACCGTAGCCTAGGCCACCCAAGCCTACTTTACTATAACCTAGCCAATTCTAGCCTACTTTATTATACCAGTTAAGTCTAGCCTACTTTACTATAGTCTAGCGTAACCTACTCTACTCTATCCTAGCCTAACCTACCCTTCTCTACTCTAGCCTAGCCTAGCCTACTCTACTCTAGCCTAGCCTAGCCTACTCTAGGCTACTCTAGCCTACTCCAGCCTAGTCTACTATGGCCTAGCCTACTCTACTCTAGCCTAGTCTAGCCTATCCTATTTTACTCTAGCCTAGCCTACAATACCCTACTCTACTCTACTCTAGCCTAACCTACTCTTCTCTAAGCTAGCCTACTCTACTCTACTCTAGCCTACTCTAGCCTAGCCTAGCCTAGCCTACTCTATCCTACTCTAGCCTAGCCTACTCTAGCCTAGGCTAGCCTAGCCTAACCTACTCTACAGTAGCCTAGCCAAGCCTAGCCTACTTTATTGTAGGCTTGCCAACTCTAGACTACTTTAGTGTAGCCTAGCCAAGTCTAGCCTACTTTATTGTAGTTTAACATAACCTACTCTACTCTAGGATAATCTACTTTATTATAGCCTAGCCCAATTTACTGTAGCCTAGCAAAAGGTAGCCTACTTTACTGTAGCCTAGCCAAGCCTAGTCTACTCTACTCTAGCCTAGCCTCCTTTATCATAGCAAGTCTACTATATCCAAGCCTACCCTACTTTACTGTAGCCTAGCCAAGCCTACCCTACTTTAATATAACCTAGCCTAGCCTAACCTACTCTACTCTAGCCTACTCTACTCTACTCTAGCCTAGCCTACCCTACTCTAGCCCATAGTCTAGTCTAGCCTAGCCTACTCTACTCTACTTTAGCCTAGCCTAGCCTACTCTACTCTAATTTGGCCTAGCCTAGACTACTCTACTCTAGCCTAGCCTAGCCTAGCCTAGCCTACATTACCCTCGCTTACTCTACTTTACTCTAGGCTATCCTACTCTATTCTACTCTACCCTACCCTACCCTACCCTACTCTACCCTACCCTAGCCTACTTTACTCTCCTCTATCCTAGCCTAATTTACTCTAGCCTAGGCTACTCTACTCTAGCCTAGCCTACTATAGGCTGGTCTAGCCTAATAACCTAGTCTATTTTACTCTACTCTAGCCTAGGCTACTCTACTCTATCTTAGGCTACCACTAGTACAAAATGGTTAATTAATTACTAAAAAAACGACTAAATTTTGCATATAAATGACTATTTTTCAGTTAGTGACTAATAGTAGCTAATTTATAGTATCTTATAACACGACCAACTTTAAGTCGTTTTTAGCTTAGTCATTAATTGGTTGTCTCAATTTTATTGTCTAGTAGTATATTTAGTCATTAATTCGGTCATTAATTTAGTCATTGATTTAATCATTAATTGTCATAAATAATGACCAAATATACAACAAAATATATTACTATATGATCACCCGATAAAGCCAATTAATGACCAAAAAAATATGACTAAAATATTGGTCGTGTTATAAGATACTGTAAATTAGCTACTAATAGTCACATATATGCAAATTTTAGTAATTTTTGAAACCAATTAATGACCAAATAAATATGACTAAATTTTGATCATGTTATAAGATATTGTAAATTAACTACTAATAGTCATATATATGCAAAATTTGGTCGTTTTTTGTAATCACAAAATTATCATTCGCAGTAGTCATTTATCTTTTTTTGGCAGTTTCATATTCATTATATAAATTACTAATTTAGTAGTTTATATTCATTTCATTTACTTCCATTAATAATCATTATAAATGACTAATTTAATTGTATATTCATTTGATTTATTTTCATCATTAATCAATATAAACTACTAATTTAGCAGTTCTAAATTGATTTTTATGTGTTCATTATTAAACAACATAAATTAATTAGCATGCTTTTGTAACTAAATTAAAAGAATATGAAATGAAAACGCAAAGTTACATATGTTAATGACAATATTGAACAATATCAAATGCAATTATAAATAATTTCAAACAAAAATTATATTATATGAAATATCAAGTATTACAATATGTGTTGCCAACTTAATATTTGTTGGACTACAATGTACACATGAAATATTGTTTCATCACTTGAAAACATTATCATTGTGTTGCCAAGGCATTGCAGGTGAATTCACCAACTCTGAAGACTTGACCATCAATCTCTATGTGTGTCTCATACGAGATATTGGCTCTAACTGTATCACTATACCGGTTCTCTTCTCTCTCTCTCTCTCTCTCTCTCTCTCTCTCTCTCTCTCTTTGCATTTGTCGCTCTAGAGTTATTGTTCTCTTCTTTCTTCAATTCTTGTTTCTTACCATCAATACTGGGTTCTTTTTTCTGAAAACAAAATATACAATGCAAGGTGTAAGACATGAAAGACGATGAACACTAGAATATAAACTAAAGTAAACTATAAAGAATTTATACAATAAAATAAAAAATGCATTAAACTCCAAACTTCACAATCAATGAATGCATTAAACTCCCTATATGGCATGAGAAAGAAAGTAAATTAGATGAGGTGAAAATTTAAGACATTACCTCTATTAAAATCATGACCGGAAGTGGGTTACAGTGGTTATGTGATCTTTTTTCGTGACCTGCAAACATTTAGATAAGATTATTAGTCCATTCGTAACTTCACAATAGTTGAAAAAACACAAATTCTATTTTTTTTGGAATCAAGAATGTGTTTCACACCTAATATAAACTATCATGATTGATATGTTATAAGAAATTAAGAATAGACCCACAATTCATGGCCACACTTTCATGACATTAAGAAAATACATGTAAAGGTTGTAAAATTGTAGATATCTAATATTATAACCTCACCTGAAAAGTTATATTTTGATACACATCAACACATGTTGAACCAAAAGGATTAATCTGTTCAACCTTGTGTCTGAATTGCAGCTCGACCACCATCTCCAAAGAGTTCCTGCAAGTAAGTACAAAAAACATTAAATTTCCTACAGCAAAAAAACCTATCGTGAACCAGCCCATGGTTTCCTTGGGTGTGCAGATTCAAAAGCTAGACTTTCAAATTTCTACATGACACACTCTCAATATAAACCAATCTCTTGCTTTATTTATCCTAAAAACCAAGACTACTTTAGTGGCAATCAACATGGATAATTGAATGAGACTTGCACAAATTTTTGCATGAAAGTATTCATAACATTTTTCCACAAGGCTTCGAGGCCTTCATTGAAAATTCATAGACAACACCACTGCATATTCCCAACTTGGAAATTTTTACAAAGACCGCAACTCCAAATAGTGCTTGATCAATCCCTATCTATTTTGGTCTTGGAGTCAATGTTAGACCTTATGAAACACATATGAAATCTAAGGCTTCAATATGAAATTTACCATATTGGTTCATGCAATCCACACAACTCTTAAAAACAATTTTAAGCCATACATAATGGTTCTATTCAAATTTTATTGTTTATATTATATTAGACCTTGGTGATTTTACAAAATTTAAGGTATTATTAGATCTTCCAATAGTCTTTTTTATGTAGGAGAGAGGCAAAGAGATATTTATATGTTGAAAAATAACCATTGATAAAAGAATACCTTAATGCTTGAGAATTCATTTCTGATTCTTAGATATTGACTCAAAAATTATTCTTATTGTAGTTAGGAACATATTACTTTAACTTTTCCAAACATGAAAAAAACACTATTTTATATATTCCATTGATGGGTAAGGTTGAATTGTACTTTATTATCTAAATTTAAATGGGCATTCAATTGATACTAATTTTAGTTTTAGGAAAAAATTCATACAATGTTAATAAGTCATTGGAGTCAGGGCCATTCCAGTAATTTTCATAGGATATGATAGATATAGAAAAAACCAAGTGAAAGGCCGATAATAACTACTTTGTGTATCTAATATAATAATGAAAAATCCATTTTGAAATGTGATCTTGTTGATGTTATACCTGTCAATGCCAATCTCCATATTTCTCAAGGATATTTTTATGTTTTTACATCATGTTCATACAATGCCTGCCACAATTGAAGACATGCTTACCTATTTAGTGAGCCAAGAGCATACTATCAATGGGTTAATAAGCACAAAATAAACACCTTAGACATATGCAAATTCATTATGACATAGCAGTCACAATCCACTACTATGAAAAATGAGTTGTTTTTCTTTCCCAAAAATTATCATCAATGTAAGGTCTTGGATAGCTAATTTGATGATTAAATTTACCACCTAATAAAGGTTTTCAGATAGCAATAACTGGGTAGATTTAATTTATTATTCAATACACTATTTTCAACGACAAAATGAGAGGAAAATATTTAAGACCTATTATCTCTACAAAATAACTACAAGAAATTAGCCTAAGATCACTTCTACATCACCAAGTTTTGCCCAATTCCAAGTCTAGTAACTTTATGGATACATCAGAAATTTGACAGTGAATTCAGAAATTTATGTAGTTTTTTCATGCATGCAAATGAATTGGGGTAGCGCCATTCACAAATATACTAGTTGTCGCAGGAACAAAGGCATAATTTGGGCAAAAGGTAAATAAAAACCACTACAAATTTGTTTTATTTTAATTCATCTAGATCTTGTAACATGCTCAATAATATGCATATATAAATACAAAATTCATTTTCCCAAGGCTATAGAAATACAAAAACAAGGATTTAGATAAAAGGTGTTCTACATACCAGTCTGCGTGGAAATTTTCAAGTCCAAGATCCTCATCCCAAAGGAAAATGTATTTGTAGTGAGAAAATACATCTAGATGCAGGAAATGATTTTCAAACCACCTACATGAGAAGTAATCTATAGACTTAACATGAAATTTTTTGCAGTATGTGTCCATAAACAAGAGAAAAATATTTAACAATTCATTACCACTTGGTTTGATTCATTACCACTATATGAATAACTATATTTCACCACTCCAAATCACTCCATTTATTTTTGACACCGTCATAATGGAACAACATCACTGTGAATTTCTTTAAAGGAAACTGGAAACAAATTCCCATGTAACACAACCATCAGTTAGTCCAGAAATAAAATGTAACACGTTGATAACCACCTAAATAATGCATTACAGCACACCAATTATTAGCTGAACTCACTGAGAAAATACCTTCTAAACAATTTGGTCCATATTCCCCTATTCTATTCCAATTGCAATGCAAGAAAAGTTTTGTGGACTCTTTACTCATGACTGTATAAATAGAAAAGGTACAAAAAAAATGATAATCATGAGTTATATTAATGACAAAACGTTCAAATACTGATGCAAAAATTATCCACATTTGTTTAAATGAGAGTAATTGGGGTTTACTTTCTGGTATTCTCTCTCTCCATGACCATTAATTGAAGGAATTGTCAGAAACTATTCTAGCAGTTTATGGGGACATTCTTTTAAGTTTTCTAGATTATAGAATAATCCCAGAGAATCCCCAACATCTCATTCAGATATATCACATACAATATCATAAAATCTCCTTCAAATGTATTTTCTAATAACCATCTAACCCTAGATTTTACTTAAGCGTGAATCAAATCATTTGTTAATGTAATATAATAATGTTCTCTAAAGTGATTGCACACCCTTTCACCAGACTCATTGATAATAATAAATATCCCAATCCTCATTTTATTATAGTCAATGCATCATTACAATATACGAGCAAGTAGTAGACGATAACTCATGTAATAACTAAAATAAATAAATCATATGCAATGAGAGAAATGTGTCATTTTCAGATATTTTAGCATAACAATTTTTCCTAAGAACTCTAAACACCAACATTATTATATGGCAAGAAATACTCTAAAACCATGTTAACATGCTTCGGCCAATTTCCAGCTTTCTCAGCATTCATTCTTAAGTGAAGAAAGAAATTAGTTAAAAATAATAATAATAAATAAAATAAAAAACAAAAACAAAACAAAAAAACATGTAGAAACACTTTTTCATAATCACATGTTAATTCTTTCATAATTCAAATCCCAAGGGGAAAAGACATCTTAAGCAAGAAATTTATAAGGTTATATATTAGAAATAAATTAAAATACGCCAAACTATTTTGTTAGCAAGACAAAGATCAAATCTTCCCAGGATCAACCCCAATTTTAGTAGACAAATATTTCAAGTCTTCAAGGCTATTGTTCACTGGAACCAATTCCAAGTTTGACTGCTTCAAAAGTCGAAAAAAAATCAGTTATAGATATGCAATGGTATTTTCATCCCACTAGAAGGCTTGTACATGGAATTTTTCAAATTGTTTAACAGAATCAAGAATTTAGACATGAAGTGTCAAGGTTTTGAACTCTCTATCAATGAGAGATAAAGTTTGGCTATGAACTTGCTCTCAGTCAAATAAAAGGTCTACATTAGACCCACCTACATATACATATATTAATATATGTAACTACAAAAAAGGCATGGCATAATACTACATATGAGGCCATAAAGGCCTTCATCCTAATTTTTTAAAAGGTTGTAATTATGGTGTGTCGTACAAACTTCGGAAAGGTAACCCCAAGCTATAAAATCATATCCCAAAGGACTTGTTAAAAACCAAAAATTATCGCCTAATTCCCAATGTTGGCAATGTCATATTGTAAGGCTTTTAAGGCCAAGGTTTGGCAAAATGTAGAGACCCCAATCTTGACATGATCACCACCCAAACCATAACAGGGAAACCCCATGTACAGGAAGAAAACTTGTATAGAAATTGATAGGTCATATCCTTCATGTAGTTTAATCATGAATAAGACTAGTGTACATTGGTTTCCCTTAGACCATACTAGCATTAATGACTTCTCCATTACAACTTCCTCAACCTTACATAAATTCTAGGTAACTCATCAATCCACTTAAAGGTTGTTCACAAATTTGATTCATTGGGTTAAGAAGGTTATCAATGTAAATGCCCTTAATTTTACATTGTTAATCCATCCCTCCTCAACTCTCACTCTACTAAAAATATTCCAATGCTAAGGTATATATATAACCATACTTCCCATGAAGGGCAAGGATCCGAATTGAGTCATATGGTGATTATCTAGAGCTTCCATTACCCTTTTAGAGAATGAATTCCTATGGATTTTGACTACAAGCCTTAACTAGCTCTAAAGAGCAATACGTCAAAACCTAAACATCAATCAATTTTATTTTTGCAAAGGATTGTCATATACCTACAAAACCTAGATATCATGAAAAAGAGAATTAGGATTTGGGTTTCCATATGTTCTATCTAGAATCTATAATCCTTAGACATTAATAATCTTCAACACAATAATAATTTACAAACCCTAGAATCATGTAGGAAACTAAACCCTAAAATATTTTGTAATAAAAATTATACATACCTCAAGATTACATACCTCTATCCGTAATGATTTAGGAAAATTTTGCCTTAATTTCTAACTTAATTTCTCTTCAAATAACTAGGCCTACAATAACTTCCAGAAATTGAACAACTTGCAATGGAAAAATAATAATGCAACAATAATTTTCCACGAAATAGCAATGTATCCAATATCCTGATTACATTTAGACTAGCGATTTCAACCACTTTTCGATGGAGAACGTTCAGTTCAACAGTTAGTGGAAAACCTCCACAACTAAAACCTGATGAATTCAAGAAATATAATTCATTCACTATCCGTATGCCAAACTTCTGTGATATTATAATGTCCAACTTAACATTTTCTTTGTGGGCCCTACACCCCTTGATTGCACTGCAGTTGATCCAAGTCTTGACGGGAAGACAGAATTTTGGGCCGCCTGAGGTGCCTCACAATGCTGGCTCAATTGCGTACTTTCACACGCAGGCAGCCGCGGTCCCCACAAAGACTGTCCACGTCACCACTGGTTTATTTGAGCTCAGACAAGTCCCCGACGGTTTGCGTTTCCACAGCTCCCCTAGGATGAGATTCCACAGACATGCTAATCGATTTTTTCTTCCGCTTCAATCCTTTAACACCCGGAATGGTGCCTCGCGTTATGATTCTGTAAATATGAACTGATACACTCTTCAATTTAGGGATTCACTGACAAATGGAACGTTGTTATCTCTAAGGTGTCTTCTGGAAGTGTTGTCGTAACCCAGAATTTCGCTCTGATGCTTTAATTGCTTCACTGTTTTGCTTTGATTTTGACCAAAAAAAAAAAAAAAAAGGATTATGATGCCTAACCGAGAACCCTTACGTCGTTGTCTTCTAGAGACTCCTGTACCAAATCACTTAAGAATCTGCCGCCTCATATAGGACTGTGCTACATAGAGAGAAAGATAGAAATGGTCAACTGGGTGGGATCTTTAACCACCGAAATTGACAAGGAGAGGGGTCTTAAAACCCACAGAAATAATGTTCAAGAAACAAATAAGATGATCCACCATGATTATTCCAATTGAATTCAATCCCTCCCATATTTATAGATTTTCTAGAGGGGTCTTTCCTCCTCAAATGATTGAGTAAATTTTACTTCAAACCCTAGTTTTGGGTTTCTTTTGGATTATTTTGCCGAACTTCCCCAGAATTGGAAATTTTGGGATTTCCCCTTTAATGAGGACTGTAGCCTACAGGGATTGATAGGCAATTTCTGTAGCCTACAAGGATTGATAGGCTATTTCATCTGTTAGGTCAATTAATCCCTTAAGAACATTACAGTCCCCCTTCCCGACATTGTTTTTCCTCAAGAAATTGATACATAGCCTCTTCAACCTTGGGATGTACATCCTTAGTAGATAATTCACAAAACAAAGATACATATGAGTCAATTGTCATCAGGTCCTTTTCATTTACTTCAACATCTTCCCAGAGACCAAATATCAACTTTAGGGAAATCGAAGTAGTTTTTAAGTCATGGACATTTGGCTTGTTTTCTGTCAAATGATCATCTTGTATAATAAAGAATTGTCATGCATGCCAAGAGCTTGTGCATACCCTCTTCAAAGAAATAGTCTGGAGAATTTACAAGGCACAAACCCAAACTTGATTGGGTAGCTGCATATCTTGAGCAAATGTACTCAACTTTGACGAAGATGCATGTCTTGTACTTTGTAAATTTACAAAATCTTGTTGTGTTGGTTCAGGGGCATTTGCTTTATCTTCCCCATAAGAGATACAAGCAAGTGATGACAATAGATTGCATAAACATGTGGTACTGAGCTTGTTGATTTCAAATTCTAAATCATTGGAGACCTGGAAATCTATCTCACAGAGGATAGAATCAATAAGAGCTATGTACGCCTCCAGTATATCTTGAAAGCTATCAACATCTTTACCTTTAATAGCTGTTAGTTTTCTCTCATATTTATCCATTTCTGATGAACCATATGATCAACAGATTTTAAGCTGGTATCTGACATAATACTTTCTCTTCCCTGAAAGCATATCTGAGCAATATCTCTAATGGAACAACCTACACAGCCTGCAATAATCATTCTTGTAAAAAAAGTCAAAAGATCCTTTTTAAAACTAATCAGATTTTATGTATTACTAACACTCATGGACATTCTAGCCCAAGTCTTTCTTTTTTATGCATGCAGTGGGCTGACAACAATTTATATAAGAAACCAAGCCATTGATAATTAGAAGCATCCAGTGAAGTGTACACAATGGAGGAAAGCACCTTCAAAACTTGCCCTGAATGCTCCAAAAGTTCATTCGAATGCACCGAAATTTCCGCTTCAATTTCCTCATTTGTCCACAATTGTGAGACAAAAAGAGAACTTAAATATGGCATAAGAACCTATGATCTCTTGACTCCATAAGTGTTTGCTAATATTAATCCATTTAATAGAACACACTTTTTCTCCACTTTGATAGGCTCAGCCAAAGAAAACACTACCCTTTGTATGTATCCAGTATCTCCATACAAAAATCTGCTTGTTTCCACCTCTGCACCCTTGATGTAGTGTTGACTTGACTTCTTGTCAACACATTTAACATTTAACTAAATAATTTTTGTAGGCTTGTTAAGTCCCTGACCTGCACACGGATTTTTGCATACTAGAACCTTGCATTTGTTAAATTGAAAAACATTCTCTAAATCTAGAAGTCTCCCATCAGTTTCCCCAAAAAACTTCACAAAACCATAACCTCTTCTACCAAAGAAAAATTCTTTTACTCGACGGTAATAACCTCGCTCAACACTCTCTTTAGCAGCCAATTCTTGTATCTTTGGTTTTGTGTAGTAGTCTGAATGCCAAAGTTTAGTCATAAGGGCTTCAATGTCTACACCATGCTCATATACTATAGCAACTTCTCCCAGCTCTATGGCCAGAAATTGAGATATAACTATTTCCTCTATGATTATGCTCCTCGTGAAGACCATTCTGCCCTGAAGTGGATTTTATGTTGGCATCAACTGGATTTGATGATAGTGGGTTATTCTGAAGGGTTGTATCCTTGCCACCACATGACTAGTGGTCAACATTGTCTTCAGGCTCTTGGGTAAATGCCTTCTCAAATGATGATGCCCCACTTTTACCATATGTCGTCATTCCATTGTCATTGATAGCCATTTCCTTCATGTTTTCTATTGGTTTTCATGTAGCACATGGAGATTGGTCAGGTGGATGAATAAAAAGTACCATTGGGTTTTCTCTTGGAATGAACATGGCATCTGCCTTTGGAGGGCTAGGTGCTTCTTCATTATCAGTGAAAAATGATACCTTGGGACTATCCTTCTTAGGATTGTATCTAAGTGAATGTATGCGGATCCTTGACCTTTTAGTGACATGCCTTGGAGTCAATAGAGAAGATCCCCAACTTCGTCCGATAGACATCTGAGGCATTGTAGGAATATTTCCAAATGGATTTGTCACAAGTTGTGGTGTAGTAACCATTATATTCTGCTGAGTGGGTTGCCCAAAGGTGCTCTACCCAAAAGCTGGTGTCTCATGGGTTTCCAAAATATCTCCAGATGCAGTGCATTCAGATTGTTTTACATTACAACGTTGAGTTAAAACTGAGATGACACATGAAGAATCTGTTGAGATAGTAAGAGCTGCATCTGCAGGAATTTTTGGGGAAGACGTAAATGTCTCACAATTCTGCAGATCCTTTATTGCTCCCCTGTCTACTACCCTAGATGTATAGATATTATTTCTGACAGAATTATCTTAAGTAGAAAAGTCAGCTTCACTCATTAACCTATCACCTTACCTCCCACCTAATAACCTGTCACATGTTCAGATTTTCTTCACTCATTAAAGTTGGGGAATCAAACCCACTGAAACCCTTCACTATTCCCTCTGATGGGCAGTGGCCCATTTCCTCAGTTGGAAGTGCTTATAGAAACACACCACAAGGGGATGAATTGCATAGCACATACTTCCTTTGGTTTGTATTCCAAGTGTGAGGGCTATATTGGCTAATATTCTAGGCATAAAAAATAAGTATGTTTACAAGTAAGTTTCAATTGAGTTTTTTCTAGCCTTTTATTCAATGTTTGGTTGGATTTTTACAACATTTTTATTATTAGGACTAGAGCATCAAACCCATTGAAACCCTTTACAATTATGTCTTATGGGAAATTCCCCCAATCCATACATGGATCTGGTACTTAAGATGATCTCTAATAGCATTTAAACCGCTCAATTTTTTTAATCCTAACCTTAGGGACTACAAGTTGTTATAAATCAAGGCTTCCATTTTTTCTTTGATTATATGTTGCGATTACTAGGAATTGATGTAGAATAATGATGACATTATGTTGATGGTTCCTAAAAAATTCTTCTTCCTTAGCCACACTAAATTGGATTTTGAGGAGTCACCAATATTTAATTTTATCCATTTTTCAGGAGAATGATTACAAAATTGTTGGCCATTAAGTGGCCTAAGTCTCATTCAACAGTTATTGGCTTTTCTTTAAATATTTAATTTTGTACATTCTCTATGTGATGCTTTTCCTTGCACCTTGATTTCAAAAATAGTGTCATCATTCCCAAACCCATGAACCCTGGTTGGTTAGTTTGAAATACTTATGGGTCAGCTTGAAATACTGGTAGATAAAGGTGCCTACAATTATGTCAAGAATAACATGTATATATATTGATATTTTGGATTTGATACAAATAACAAGCATGGAAAAGCTCCATGTGTAGTCATATAATCAACCAAATTATATAGGACTTCCACACTAATTTCTACGATGCCAAGAAAGTACTTAATATTGTGGCAAGGAATATTTTTTTCTTCCATAGGACTATAAGGAAACAACAATAACTTATATGGATCAAAGTGCTTCTAAACCTCCTCATGCAAACATAATTTTAATTCCTAGGAAATGTAGACAAGGACAACTAAAATAAAGCACATGGCCATAATAATATCTCTAGAGATACTAGCACTTTAAAAGTTGAACTTGCAAGACCATAGTGAAAACCTATTCTTCCTAAAAGCTAGAATAACCCATCACCACAAAAAATAAAAACTATGGTTGAACGTTTTTTGCCTCAATGAACAAACATTTCACTTATAATAATTTTTCCTTTCCAAATATTGAATTCTATAGACCTGCACTTTTAAAATTTCTTTGTCTAAACAGAGTTTTAGGTACTATACAAGTGCCATAAAACGTACATTGTTCATAGCTTCTCACAAAAGAGAATGACTTGCACATTTATCCTATGGATTTCACCTCCACATCCATTGTCACTTGGTTTTTTTCCTTCGACGCAAAATGATTCTTTAAGGTTCAATAGTCATGGTGATCATCTCATTCCTTTGTGGTCATTGGCTTGAAGGACCCTAGAATATTGATAGTTATCCTTTGTTATGATTTTTAATCTTTACTTCTAGTTGCATTTACAAGTTTAGAATACAAGTTTAATGTCACTTTCTAACCAATTATAATGAATGCATGTGAACAAATTTTTAAGGATTGGGGAGAGGAACAATAGTAATCATGAACTCAAATGTTGGGGATGTTGCAAAGGAAATTCTTCAGTCACTGATTATATGCAAGGGCACTGCTTTTCTTGGTAAAAGGCTTCTAGAATATTAACATTTGAGAGTGGGAAGTCTTGACTCTTGGGAATATTCATCCTCGTTCTCAGCAAGGTTAGTAGTGTCATGGGCCTAAAGTACTCATCAGGCATGTAACTATTTGGATCTGCAAAATCATCTTCTAAAGCAACATCAACTTCATGAGAACATGCTTGGGCAACATTTTATTTTCTATAGAATTCTTGAATTTCTTTCATGAGAAGAAGCTTTTGACCCTTCATTTCATTCATTATTTTCCCCAAGTCAATTTCCTGAACTTATGAAGGAGAGGAAGATGCTACAACTTCATCTTATTCAAGAACATCATCATTCTCACAAAAATAGCAAGATTGTGCAGTAAGCTGATTTTGTTCAGATACTTAATCTCCTCCTCAGAAAGAGAATTTGGCCCTCTAGTTCCTGCATCATTTGTATTAACTCAAACTCATGCATCTCATTCTTGAGAAAATGAAATTGAGTTTTTGTATCCTCAAGTTAAGCCCCCATGCACTCTTCTTTGTTAGGAAGGGATGACAACTCACAAGCCATTTTTAATGGGTCCTGATTCCAACAGTTTTGGAGTTACCCTATGAGAATTCCTTGCCTTAATTCTACTATTTTTTCTCACCACAAGTGGTAGGACATTGCATTCAACAGGACAAAGGCTTTATTCGTTGGTGGAGTTGACAGATAATATTTTTCTGTGTTTCCCAAAAGATATTAAGATTAGACACATAATAGGAAACAAGAATGGCATGAGAATGATCTTTCCCTCATGATTGTTCCATAAACATTGTTATCTTCCCAAGGAGAAAAACTCTCCCTATAAAAAATTCCAATTTAGATGTTTCCCATTTATGAATTTTCTCCAATTATTTATCAGGCAATTGTTAAGAAAACCCTAGCTCAAGAATTAAGATGATTTCTGTAGTAGAGGGAAATCTAACTCCAAAGATTTCACTTGGTTAACTAGTCTATTTTATAGGAACACAAATCTCATGGTGGGCTTGGAATCAAGGATTCTAGCAATGGGTCAAAATCTCTTATGAAGGCTAGTGTTAGGGAAGTATGAATGGTGGAAAAATGTTTTTCAGTTGCAAAAAAAATATTTCATACTAGAAAGAAAGTAGTCTCCAGATGATATTCTCCAAGCGAGAGGATGGCCATCCATTTGGAGAGTTATGAAATCTGACATTTCAATAATAATGGATCAGTTTACTTAGATTTTAGGAAATGGTAAAGTATCAATATTTGGAAGAATAACATCATGGGTCACCAGCTGCTTGACTCTCAGGGGTCTCACTCCTTTAAAGATATGATTGGACAACAAGGAGAAAATTCCCTCTTTGACATCTTTTCATGGGACAAAGCTTTAGGATTATTGAGAGGGTGGGATTTTTGGGCTCCACCTTCACACTTGATCCATTTGGTGGCCTCAATGGAACATAAATTGCATGGTTGTGCCTTTAAGAACCTAGAGGAATCAAACTGTATAGGGTGGGGTTTTGCTGAGTATTCGGTTAAGCAGAGCTATGCCCAACAACTTTCTCACTGTAGACATTGTTTGAGTGGAAAATAGATCGTCATTCATAGCAATCACAAGTCTCACCAATCCTTTGAACATTGAGCAAGATCAAGAATGCACACCAAATTAAGTGGTCCAGTTATTTGCATTTCAATTAAGTGTTGAAAAGGAAGAATGGATAAACTAGCACATTAAATTCCATGACCACTAGAAATCAGATTAATAGTGTTGATAATAAATTCATAAGAATGTGTTCCCTTCATAGGATTTCAAAGCCAACAAAACATAAATTGGGAAAGTATACTCTACTTCTGATCCTAAGTAGACCATGAGAGTCAATTTCAATGGATTTCATTTAGGTTCGTTGACAACTTGTAGGGGAAATGACTATCTGATGCTAGTTGTGGATGGCTCAATAAAATGTGACATCCTCCCATCTATAAAGGCACATAAAGGGTTTGAAACTTCAACCAAGATCCCAATCAAATAAAAAATCACACACTGAATTGCAAGAAGGTAACATGTACTTGAACCCTGAACCTTGTCAACTCAAAATAATAATAATAATAATAAAACTCCTCAGCCTTCTATATTGGAAAAGCTCAAAGTACTTATGACCATTTATAACTAAACATAAACCGCCATTTAATTTTTTTGGCAAGAATGTCTGACCCATATCATATTTTCAAAGAACCAAACTCAAAATAATGCATGGCATCTTTTACAAAGTTTTATGAGAGCTCACATGTCTGCGATGTAGAAAAAACTAACTACACCGGGCTCTGTATACTGGTCTAATAGAATTTGGTCGCATGCATACCAATTGACATTGGGCCTATCCCTTGGTTGCTCAAATCTCCACAACCACTTCAGAATAGAACTTATTGTTTCGTCTCATGAAAATTCCAATATGAATCACATGCCGAAAAAATGCATACACCTGTAAAATCTCTTGTTTAATGGGATTGACCCGCAATAGCATGTGGCAACTACATCAATTAGAACTAGTTTCCACTGCAGGCTCCAGTGTATGACCATCAATAACATGCATTGTTGTTAACAATGAGAGTAGCAATAACTCGTTCTTTGATCTGCTTGCTGGGGCTTTTTAAGGAATAAAAAAAAATGAGCGCAGAACAAAGTGCACATCTAATGGTTGTGGGGTGAGTCCCTGTCATAGGATGTACATTCAAGTTAGGGAAGGTAGATAATTTTCTCTTTAATTCGATTGTTTCTTCATAAAAAATTCATACCTCTTTATATAGCTTACCAGATCTGATATTTTGTAATGAAGAAAATTACACACGAAATCCTTCTCTAGTGGTCTAGGTTCAAGTAGTACATACCTCAGTAACTTCGGCAAAAAGTAACCCATATGAAAACCACAATGCCAATAGCATCGGCCCTGCTCTGTATTGCCGGTATTTCCAATCCACCAACCCTGATCTGTATTGCCATTATTTCCAATCCATTATTAAGAATGGCCCTCCTAAATCTCCTACCAATCAAAAAAAGATCAAAACATCAGTGCTCGCACAATTGTCCGCCCTTAGTGTTTGATTATTTGGGTAGTTGTGATAGTAATACTCTGAGCACACCAAATCTGATATTCCCGCGTATGACCAAACCAAAATTTGAAAGTTAGTAGAACTACGCGTGAATGTCATATATCCAAATCTCTTTACATTACCAATGCATGAAACTATTATATATTAAAAACTAATTATATATTGTATCCAAATTGTCACTCATTTTTCTACGTAGATTAAAGTCGAAGATTTTTTTAAGCTTCCACTTGGATTTTCTGTACGAAGTGCACCATATAAATAAGTCTTAAGCCGAATATATATATAATTGCATTAATTAAAGCTGAGTATTAAGTTAAAAAGTTAAAGGTTCTTTGCCAATATATTAGTTTGTTAATTAACGTTGATTATTAAATATAAAAAGTAAAGGTCCTTTGAAATTATAAACTAATTATCTATTATAAACTATTATATAGTGTAATAAACCAATGGTATAATGGTATGAGAACATGGTATGAGAAGAATAAGGATTAGTATAAAATTATTATATTTTATAAATTATTATATAGTTTGAGGTGGTCTAATGGTTAAGAGCATGTGTTTCCTTTTAAGAGGTCATATGTTTAAAATCAGAGGGGGTAAAGTATGTATGTTTTCGTAGACTTAGCAGTCAAATCGCTGCTCGAAGGTGGGTCCCTTGTTCCACAAACAAGAGATCTCATACACCAATTTGGAGTCTGGCTTAGTCGTGACCTTTAAATTGGATAATAATAATAATAATAATAATATGTTAAAAGGGTAATAAAACTATTATATATTGTAATATTATATATGTTTATGGTATAATGTCAAGTCTCACTAGCACAATTGGTTGAGGATGGGCCTCGTCAGCAAGGCGGCCAAGGATCAAACCTCACGGGGGGTGGTTGTGTCTTGTGCTAGGGGAAGGAGACATGCTAAAAAATCTAGTCAGCTAAGTGCTGGTGTGGCCCAGGCCAGGTGCGATCCCTAGGTGACTTTGACAGCTAATTAGATGCCCCCAGGTCACGGCTCCTCAAGCCACAACTCAAGCTTGGAGGATCACAAACAACTTGACAAAAAAAAATAAAAAATTATATAGTGTATAAAACTATTATAATTTTAGCATTATAAATGGATTCATAGAATCTTATAAGGGTTCATTGAATTCATCTACCTATATTTTAACACTATATGGATTTAGAGAACCCTTTGTCTCTAAATCTTAATGCTACAATTTGATTTAGATACCATGGGGTCTTTCAATCCATCTTCAGTGTTAAAATTTAGTGAAATGTAACACTTGAATATCAAAATTGAAATTTTTCATTTCCGGAGTGACATAATTAAAAATGACTAGCGTAAATGACTAATTCATATACTTTTTGTACTTGTTAGTTGGTGATATTTTTATTCTTGGACTATGGTAGCCATTTACGTTAATCCTTTTTATTTATTCACTTATTATCTAGTCATGTATTTTAGTCTTGGACTAAATTAGTCATTTAAGTTAGTCGTTTTTAGTTGGGTCATTTCTTATCTAGTTGTATATTTTATCCCTAGACTAACTTAGTCATTTAAGCTAGTCATTTTTAGTTCGATCACTTAAATTTGCTCAATATTAGTAGTAATTCACTTTAAATAA